>QKWP01000893.1:159395-187656 GCA_003550325.1 Gigaspora rosea | reverse complement strand
TTTAATTTAATTTTTTTTTTTTAATTTAATGTTTTTTTTTAAATTTTTCTTTCAATTATTCTTTAAATTATTTTTAAATTATTTTTAATAATAGTTTTATTTAATAATTTATTTTAATAAGCGGATCTTAAACGGTTCTTTTTTTAAATTAGTGATAATCATGTTACACAATATAAGTATTTACTTTTATAACAGTACTAATAATTTTTTTAAATTTTTTTTTTTGAACTCGCCGATGATGTAACGATGAATAATATCTTACTTGAAAAAAAACCAGGACAGTTGCCAAACGAGTGCGCCAAATTTCTATCATATCGTGCCCATTCAACTTGATGTTTGGGGTCCGTTCATTTTCGTCGTTGGAGTCATCCATTCTGGTGGTTGTTCTTCGTCGACAGTGTTACTTATTCCAGTACGCTTCTTCGTTTTTGGCACTTGTGGGCTTGGATTTTCAGGTATGTATGCAGATTTCTTTTTTTCGCTTGTAAACTGTTTTTGTTTTCTTTATTTACATTGTGTATGAAAGTTTCGTTTTCATGGGGTTTTAGTGGGGGTTTCGTTGCTGGAGCCGCCCATTTTGGTGCTTTACCAATGGAGTCGTCCTTTTCCGTATTTTTTTTCTTTGTTATTAGAGTTTTCTCGATTATAGACGTTTCGGTGATATTAGTGATTTTATATTTGCTGTTTAATAGAGGTTTTGGACTAATTCTTTTTCTAAATCGTTTGTTTGGTGCTTGTTTTGTTATTGTTTTTTGTTTTTTAAACTAATTCTTTTTGTTTTTTAGATTTTTTTCATATATCGTTTTGGTGTTGTTGTGGCCTTCATACGTTGTATTTAGTCTTGGAATTAATAGTAGTTGTAGTTCTTGGAGCTTGTTCTCAATACATCGATACATTATTTTTAGTTAGCTGGTCTTGGCAGTTGTAGTATTAGTAGTTGGGTTGTTAGAATTAGTTAATTTTTCTTTTTTTTTGTAAATAATTATGCTATAAAAATTAAAAAAATTTTGTAATTATGAGATCGGATAATAAAAAAGTGTATAAAATTATATAAATTAAAGAAATTGGGTAATTATTACAGTATCTTGTTGATTCCGCATAGGATCAGAAATTGATACTGGTTGTTACTTTGCACAAATTTATATAAGATCTAATATAATTTGTGCTGCAAAAAAATATTTCTTCAACAGCAGGGTCGCAGATATGCACAGATTTTTAATAATTGAGTTTTTAAAAAATCTGTGCAGATATGGAGATGTTATAATTTAGTTTTTAGCAAATTACTATAAAATTTATATGTAATAATCCAACTTTTAGCAAATTTACTTGATTTTAGGGGTAGCAAAAACGTCTAAATTCATGCAGATCAGTTATGACCTATATGAGAGATGTCCGGGGTCCTAGCTCTATTAAAGTTTTGATTTAGATCTCTAAATAAGATAATATATTACTATTATGTAACTTATTTTTTATTTATATGTTTTTTATATATAGGATATTTAAATCTTTGAACTTATATTTATGTTATCTTTGACCTTCAATATATAAAAATAGATTTTTTAATATCTATAGGCAATATTATATTAGATACAAAAATAAATTTAAAATTTTTAATAATATAAATAATTCTAGTTACATATTAGCAGATCAGTATAATTGGGTAAATCAACCAATCATGATCGAGGATTATCAAAAAAATTTTACATAAAAATTTATTATAAAGTGAATTTTCACAAAAACAACCTTTTTAACTAGCTTTACATTTATAATTAAGTACATAGAACATTATAAAATTCATATATTTAATTATAAGCCAAAAGTAGGTTAAAAAGACCATTTTTTTGAAAATTAGCTTTCGAATTTACCCTTGATAGTTAGGGCGTACTATTTATTACGTAATATTTTTTACTTAGTAGCCACCTCTACCCATGTATGGTGTAATCATTTTATCTAATTCTGAGTAATTAATATAAGTATATAGACGTGATCACTACCTCTGACTATGTATCCATGGTAAAAATTACGTAATAAATGGCATGCCCTTACCAACCTGCCCAACTCATTCTAAAACGTCTGAGTATTTTAACAAACGGTAAAAATACTTCTTTCTATAGCTTGGCATAGCTCTTTTATTGAGTTGGTTTGGTTTTTTAACTTGTCTAGATGTCAAAGAAGCCCTTTTGTTAGTTGTAACAAGTGCTTCATTTGTTAGTTTTTAATGTCACTTAGGAGCAACCTTTTGTGTAACAGTTTATTGAAAAAAAACTGATCCGCTGATATAATAATACACATGTTGTATTATATAAAGAGGTCATGAATACGCAGGGTATTAATTTGAATTTGGCCTGAATTAAGCTTAATTTAGACTGAAATCTAAAAAAAACATCCCTGCGTGTTATTTCGCGCCTATACGAACATCTTCACGTGTATTGATCTCATAGGAAGAATTTGTCTGATTGGCTAAATTTTTATAACTCGCTATAGTTCCGTGATTATAGTCTCAGAATTAATTCAATTAATTCAATATAATGGTCAAAGCTTTTAGAGTAATGATTTAATTAAAGTCTAAACATATAAATTTACAGTTTATAGGTTTTCGAAGAGAAAGTTTTCACTAGTGATACAAATCGATGAAAATTTTTCAATCGATTAGTTGATAGATCATTTTATCCAACTAATCGATTAATCGATTTTATTCAACTAATTGATTAGTTGCCGATTAATCAACTAATTGATTAATCGATTAGTTTATTAATCGATTGACCAATCGATTAATTGAATAAATAATAAAGGAAACTTGGTAAAATACATGTAAAGTAGCAACTAAAAACAGCCGGGTTGACATTCTTATATGATCAGTTGATTAAACGACCAATTGACTAATCGATTAATTAGTCGATTAATCAAATATTTGGCCAATCGATTAATCGATTAGTCGACTAATCGATTAATCGACTAAGTTAGGTCTGTAAAATTCAAATCGATTAGTTGCTAACTTTACAACTAATCGATTAATTCGATTTTTGATTTGTAACACTAGTTTTCACTTCTAACATTTATATCTTACAATATAAACTAGTATTTTTTATTATAATAAATCTTTTTATTATTTCATATTTTTATATATCTATACCAGTGATTATTTTCACTGTGCGTACTGTGTGCAGTGCACAGAAACAAAAATTTGCGCACATTTTTTTTAGTAGATGTGCGGATGCCACACAGAAATAATTGTCATTTTATAAGTAGTACATACAGTTGCAACATTTTCTCAGTATTTGCCACACAAAAAAGTTTATGAATTGTGCGGTATCCGCACAGTAAATTTTAATTGAAAAATTAACACTGATCTATACTTTTTTCTTTTTACACCAAAATTTTTTGAATATCTTATTTTGAAAATGGCGTTTTGAGACTATCAACGAAATCAAACTCGAAATTTGATGCGTCGGTACTCACGTTATTAAAGAACTATAATTTTGGCGTGTTCTATTTATTATGAATAAGATTAATAGCCAAACTTTCCTTTAAATTCATAAAAATAAGTTTCATATGCAATTTTTATATCACACGAATATGATACTATGCTTAATAGAGGAAACAAAAAAAAATCAGAACCATTTGAAATTACAAAAAAAGCAAAGATAAAAAACAAAAAAAAATAACAAAACTAAAAAGTTTACTACAGTGCGAGAACCCTTAAATTAACTAGTCCTATATCGGCAGCCAAATTTTGGGTTGGGTCAGAGCCAATAAAATTGCAGGAAATTTTGCAAATAAAAAAAAAAAACAGTAATATAATTTAGACAAAAAAAAACCAAAAAAAATTTTTTTTTAAAATTTTTTTTAAATTTGGGTCGAAAAGTTAGGTCGGAGCCAATCAAATTACAAAAAATTTTATAAATAAAAAAAAAAACTCTGCAAAAATTTTTTAAATTTTTTAAACCTTTTTTGTAATTCTGGCTGGCACTATGGTAATGCTGGCCAAAATTATAGTGGCCAAATTTTACGGGTATTAACTAGGGTTAGTAAAAATTATGAGGGGCCAACTCAAATATTACACAAGTTTAATTGTAATACAAAAATTGTCATTTTATATGAAAATCATATAAAATTTAGGACTTAATTAGGCATCGCACACTGCGCTTGTATATCGCACCCAACGACCTACCAATTAATTTTGAAGATTAGGTGTAACGTAAAATTTTCTTTGTATAACAAAATAAAGAAATTTTTCTAAAATTTGTAATATCAAAAAATTTCATTTACTTAACCACCTTTCACGCTCTAACAAAAAAAATTCCTTGCAAATTTTGGTATATACTATCATCTACTTTAACTTTTAATACTAACCCTTACCCTTACCCTAACCTTATATTAATTTAAATTTTTGTTATATAGAAAATTTGTTACATGGATCTACAAATTATGTTTACATATTGTGTGCAATGAATTAGCATATTGCAGGATGCGTTACATATATTTATCCTTAAATTTATATATATCATATTCAACTAGCCAAAGTCTTGATTATTAATTTTTTTAAAAATAACACATTTACTGAGATCTCTTTTTTTTTTGAAACTCAAAATAGACAAAGATAAGTAATTAATAATAAAGAAATTTTATAGCTATTCTTTTATTATTAAAAAAACTGAATTATATATTTACACTTAATTATTGTAAGATGAAAGAAATGAATGTAAGAAATCATATATATAACTTGAAGCCTATAAGCATCTTAAAATAGCACATACCTAATATGAACATGTTCCAACCCAAAAATTATTAAGACAAGCAAGTATTAAACCAAATTGTATACCTGCAGCTCAATTTTCAAGCTCAATTAAGAATTTAATGAAAGTTCAGATAACTTTTTTTTTAGTTTAGAGGCTGTGTGCTATGGCCGGGATTTATTATGAGTTATAGTGACATAATATTTGTTATATGATTGAGAATACAACTAGCCACACGTGCACTTTTGGTGCCTAATTTAAGTAGTCCGCCCGGAGGTTCTACACTAGCTGCCATACCTACAACCCAACTACGGGAATTGTCTATTTAAACCCTCTGGTTCATGGTCCTCCTATTACTACCTGACGCATTACATTTAACCAGATATTGTAGGGCCACAACCCTTTTAGGTATCAACGACCTAAGGGCTACTTTACCCTCGCACAAGAGCCTACCGGAGCACCTTCCATGTCCCATACATGTACCATTGCCTGGATTTGGTGACCGAGGCTACCTGCCCTTATTAGATTCGTTCCTATCATAGTATCTGCCTTCTCCGGCGCATACCGTAAGAACCGATTTTCGCTACCTTCTAACTCGGGTCTTGCCAAACGGGTTCTTGTGGGTTTTTTTCGGTTCCCTGGATTTGCGATATAACACATACATCATTGCGCCCGCAGGCTCCTATTTAAGATGGTGGAACCAAGGTTACAGGTTTAGCGCCCAACTGCTCATAAGCCACAATCACCGAATGCAGATTTAACTTCAAAACGTCGCCAGTGGGATTCGAACTATCAACCTGCCGCTTGGGGGATGACACCTTGACCACTTCTTTAAGGCGCCACACCCTAAGTTCAGATAACTTATCAGAGTATGAATTTATTATATTATTATTGATGTTAAATTTAATTTTTTGCTTATTAATATTAATAGAATTTTTTTAATGATCCAAATTCTAATTCTTCCATGCAAAAAATTAACCCCAAAAAAAACACATAACTGTCACTACTGAAAAACTAGTTGTGAAACAAAAGCATGTACTTGCCGAAAAAATAATTCAAAATGTTCAAGGCAAGGAGGCACAGCTGTGTTTTGCATGGCCAATGCAAGAATAAATAACAATAGCTATTAGTTCAAAATTTTTTTCAAAAAAAAAAATGGAATTTGCTTTAATTTTTCATATTTTTGCATTACGTTTAGTTAATACACATCACTCTGGTTATACTGACAGCTGGATTAACTGACAGCTGGTTATATCGACACTTTTTTCAAAAAAAATTTATAATGTTAAAAATTCATTAGTTATACCGACAATCATAAGAGATATTGATTATAATAACATACTAACAATTTTAATATTAAAAAATTATTTAAGATAATTTTTATTGCTGGATATAGCGACAATTTTTATAAACCGACTGTCGTTACAGGTGTACCAATCAAATTAAGGGTAGGGTGGATGTAGATCATTTTTCATATGATCTACGTGGTATATTAGATTTTTATATAGTAAATAAAAAAATGCTTCCGATAAATTTTTTTAAGGTTTTGACCAATTTGTATAAAATTTATATAATAGGTGGTTTTAAATAGTTTGTTTATAATAATGAAGTTTCGCAATATCCATTGCTTTAAAAAAAATTAACTTTACATATAATTAAATTTTTGTAGGACGCTATATGATTTTTGTAGGTTGTACAAAGATTGATTGGTCAGATCATATGATGTTTACATGTAAATCATATGATATCATATAAATTGGTTATACAAAGTTGATCTACAATCAATTTTATATGAAATTGGAAATTTGTACACCCTACCCTTAATTTTTTAAATTTGCTTTATACTAAGCTTAGCATAAAACAATAAGCATAAAATAAATTCATTTCATTATTTTATGCAAATATATGATAAATTTATTTTATGCTAAACATAAAACAAATTCATTTTGTGCTAAAATAAATTCATATTGCTAAGTTTATTATTCTTAGTATAAGCTTGGTGAAAACAAACCAATTTACCTCTGCCTAAACCGACATATCTACGCAATATCAATATAATGTCGGTATAGATAGAGATGCTTATTAAACTGATATCTGGATATATCGACAATTTTTTCATTGCTAGAGAATGTCGATATAACCAGAGTGACGTGTATTGTTTAATATGCCATTCTTATTATTTTTTATAATAACGATGTTTCATTCTAAATGCGAAATATATATATATTTTTAAAGAAATGCTTTAATATTTATATAACAGGCACTGGACATGTCCCATTCATTGCTTTCTATAATTAAAATTTTTAAAAAAACATATGAATTTACTATAAACTTTGAGCTAAAGATCCTATTAAGCTTAACTAATTAACTTCAAATTAAATTTTTCGGGAATATAGAGTACAGGAGGAGAAAAAGGTAGTACAAAAATCAAATTAAAATTTTGTCAATTTTGTACTTTTTCAAAATGTAACTTTACCAAAAACCAAAATTTACTAATTTTAAATCAGCAGATATGTGTAAAATCGTGCTCTGAACAACTTTACTTAGGCGACCAAAGAAGTTACCTTGTAAGAAAAATTGGTTGCCTATATACTAAAGTTAAAAATTTTCAGTTTGAAATAAAAAAAGGGGTTTTATATTTCAAACTGAAAATTTTTAACTTTAGTATATAGGCAACCAATTTTTCTTACAAGGTAACCTTCTTTGGTCGCCTAAGTAAAGTTGTTCAGAGCACGATTTTACACATATTTGCTGATTTAAAATTAGTAAATTTTGGTTTTTGGTAAAGTTAAATTTTGAAAAAGTACAAAATTGACAAAATTTTAATTCGATTTTTGTACTACCTTTTTCTCCTCCCTGTACTCTATATTCCTGAAAATTTTAATTTGAAGTTAATTAGTTAAGCTGAATAGGATCTTAAAATCAAATTTTATAATAAATTCATATGTTTTTTTAAAATTTTAATTATAGAAAGCAATTAGACCTATTTTAAGGGGACATGTCTAGTGTCTGATAATAACAATGGTGTTTTATTCCAAATACGATATATATATTTTTAAAAAAAATGTTGTAATATTTATATTGGCAAAATTCATACCGATACAAATTCAAAGAATAACATACGTTATTCTTGGATTCACAAATATTTTATACCATTCCCTAAATGACAGGAATTATGAAGTTGCTTAATATCACGAAAAGTTGGTATATAATATGGTGCCATATAGACTTTAAAGGTGGTTGTTAACCTGATAATCTTGGAATACGGGATCTGAAAGTGGATTTCTTGTTATAATTAGACCTTTTTAAGTTGGAGTAGATGCTGAATTACTCGAATCTATAAAAATTACAATAGATAAAATATATTCTTAGCATAGCGATAAATTAATAACTAGAATAATCTATACTCGAACAGGGATGGTAAATGACTTTAAATGACCCAAATGACTCAAATGACAAATGACCAGTCATTGGTCATTTCACGGCCCAAATGACTTGAAAAGGTCATTTAACTCTGGTTAATCGATTATCTAATACTTTTTAGCCAATCAAATTGATTATTGTTCTTTGTAAAATAAAACGTTGCTAGATGATATCTAATAAAAATCATTACACATGATAAATAACTAAATCATTTGATGAATACCATTTGTATTTTGACTAAATGACTAGGTCATTTCCGAATCATAAGATTCAGGTATGAAGTGATTAAAAAAAAAACACTAGACAAAAAAATAATGTATTTACTTTTTTTTAAAAAAAAATAAAAAAAGTTTGTGAATAATAATTTATCGATTGTAAAATGATATAAATCATTTCCGAATTTACAAATAGCATGTTAATTAATAATCGACGTAATTGAGAAATGAAGCGAACTTATGTATTATTTAAAACAAGTTTTTTCGTGATCGGTAGGATGTCAACTCTATGCAAAATGATCTAATGACCAAATGACCCCGGTCATTTGGAAATGACCATAGTCATTTGGTCACGAGTCATTTCCAAATGACCCAAAATTTGAATGACCTCAAATAAGTGATCATTTTGAGGTCATTTGAGGTCATTTGAAAAATTGGCAAATGACCAGGTCATTTACCATCCCTGTACTCGAATACTTTTCATATTGTTCTGGCCCATAATCAAGTGCATATTTTTCTGCTGCTGTCATTAATTAAAGTTGAATCTAAAAAAAAAAAAAAAAAAATTACCATCGTAAATTTCTGGATTATTTTCAAAATCTAATAAATTTACACTGAGGAAATAGTTAAATTCTTCATATGGTAAGTTATTATAATCGAATGGAATTAATAAAGCCGTATTCTGAATTTTTTGATCTTCATTTGAATTATTGTATGCTTTTATTCCTTCATGGCTTTTATGTCCAGAAAACTCCATTCATTCGTCTTCTGAAACATTCAAATCCTTAAGTTACTGAATTGCAGTTCGACGTAAGGAATGATTCGTAATTTTTGTGCCCATTATCCAAATTGATTTTAGTAAAATTCGCAATTTGTAACATTATAGTTCCCAATTTTTTTACCCATAGAACTAGTCTTGAACCAAACGTCCTTTTGTAAATCTTAAAATAAAGTAACATTATTATATTAATATGTATATATATATTAAATATGCATAAACATGTACTTATATACATACGTATCCTTTTTAGCTCTGCAGGTTTCCAAGAATAATGCATCATCAGCATAAAGAGGTCAGAGAAGATCATTTTTAATATGTCATTAATGGGTTTGAAGCAATTATTTGAATTGTCTGGAGGAATTGGTAATTTTCTCGCCATATTTATTACGCTTTAGAGCACTCCTTTGATTATTTTTTTCATAGTAAGTACAAGAAATAATCTACTATGAAGTTGATAGCTTATATCTTTTACTTTTAATTTGCAGTATCACCACCCCACAAACCACAAAGCAGTGAAAGCCAAAAAAATACTTGTCGAACCAAACTTTTATTATTATTTATCGACATAGATTTATAATCTAAAATTTGAAATATTTCATATAGGGAAGTGCAGTTAATTACATAATTAGGGTTTACATAGGTCCTGACTCCTCCCTAGTGATAGAACTATTGACCAATCAAATTTAAAAAAACTCAAAACGTCTTTGAGTAGGGCAAAAAAGGGAGTTCTAGGACAAAATTTGGGACAGAATCCAAATTGGCCTTCTAGACCCTTCTATAAGCTCTTCTAGATATATTTAATCATATATCAAATTCAAGCTCTAAATTATGCTAGAGCTAAATCCTGTTAACTTACTCTCCTTACTCCCAAATTTGGACTTCCAACATTAAGGAGTATATAGTCTTTGTTAACGCTCTAGCTATGTTTTTAAACCCAAACAAGATAACAAAACAATTATACTATCTCGCTTGCCCTTGAAACGAGCAGAGAGCACCGAGGACCGAAGTGTCTGAGTGTGCTTCTCTGCGAGCCCATTCAAGCCTAAAATGCTTACTATTTTCTATTTTATCCTAGAATTAATTCAAAAAGTGTTTTAATACTATCTAGCAAAGGACAAAAATCTTACCGAAAATGGGGCTTGCCCCATTTTTGGTAAGACTTTTTGTTTCCTATACCAAGTCTTACCAAAAAGTCTTACCAAAAATTTAATCCGGCAAAGTCTTACCAAAAAGTCTTACCAAAAAAATTTAATCTGGCAAAGTCTTACCAAAAAGTTTTACTAAAAATCACTATCTATTCTGAGTTTTTTAAGGCCTTATTACGCAATCTGTTATAATATTGAATCACATAATAGCCCTTAACATATAACGGACATCGCCCCGAACTCGAGCCAGTGGGCTTACCACATTCACTACACAGAACGCGTACCTTAGATTTCCAATGAAAGTGGCACCCTTCGAATCGCATGCAAGGCCTACTGCAAGCCTCGCCATTATTGTATAAATATGGGCAAGAATATTCTCTGATCATTTTTGCTTATAGGGAAAAATAATTAATTAAAGAAAAAAGTCTGTAAAGGTATTATATAAAAATTTATTTTACAATGAGCACACAAAATCTATTCACCGAAACCAAGCCCACATACAAAGAAGTCGAGCAAGCTTTAATTAATGTAATCAAAGCAGGCCTCTATTATAGAAAACCAAAAGATGGCAAGTTCATGCAAAACTATAAAGAAAGAATTAGAAAATTACGCCAGGCAGAAGACCCAGAAGAATATATACTAAAATTGGCTATGACAATATTCCCTAATAAAGACAAATATAATAAAATTATAAATGACTACAAATCATGGTACGGCAATGATCCAAAGATTCTTAATTCCATAATAGAATTATATAAGTTATATTACAAATTGGCTAAAGACCACTTCGTTGACGAAGCCCAGATCGATAAAGAAACAGAAGAATTTATTAATTTATAAAAGACCAGAGGAACACCAACTTAAAGCATTCCACGAACATCTTTTATATTATAAAATTTTTAAATCATAAGTACCCACTGAGGAGGTAATTCTATATCTTTTACAACTTGGAGCTCCTCTCTGACAAAAGACCGCTTTGGCCATTGCCCTCATCATCTTCTAGCCAATACAAGATTGGCTGATTTTTTTGTACCAAAGCTTCACAGATAAAATAAATCTGAGGAGACCAATTATAGTCATTCGCTCTTTTAGGGCCCGTTTCCAATTCACCAGGTTCAAGTAAATATCTAACCAAAGTATTATAATCTAATTTAGACTCATTAAATCCCATAGGCCCATTGTGTAATTTAGAAAATATTGAAATAATCTGTTTTATTTTTATAGCTTTTGCCGGAGCCATGCCAGTTAATCTAGTTACTGAATTATTAAGGTTATTAATAATTATATAAAGATTTTTTACCCAAGCTCTCGATCTTTTAGATATAGGTAATAATAAATCAGAGGCATCCTGTAACCGAAATAATTTTTCGGCTAAAGTGCGATTAAATCTTTTAACAATACCTTGACTTCTATGAGATGTGCCAACTTTAATTTTAACATTATTTTTTTCCATTAATTCTTTACAATCTGATTTAAATTCTGAACCAGAATCAACCATTAATAATTTAGGCCAAATAAGAGGGCACTTGGAATTTCTATAAACTTTTTTAAAGGCCTTGGCCACAGAAGAAGCCAATCTATCAGATAAAGAAACCGCCCACTTAAATCGTGAAGCCACATCAACTATACATAAGCAATATTTATAAGTTATATTATTAATTCGGTCATGGGGCATATAAAGAATATCAGCTTGGTAACATTCATTAGGAATCTGTATACTATTAAAAGAGGCTCTAGGAATAAACCTTGGTCGGGGTTTATGAATTTGATATAAAGCTTGTTTTTCAAGCCAATTACTCATCTCATCTATAGAAAAATTATATCCAGCATTTAAAGAAGCTTCATACAATTTTTTCACAGTTCTTTGATAGCCATTAGATTGATAATAAATCTTATGCAAGGCAATAGATATATCTAGTTCACGAACATTTCCAGAATCTATTTGTATTATTGGAATAGACAACATTTTGAGCCGGCTCGCTTGTGAGAAAAAATGAGCGAAAGAATCAAGCAATTTAAAGATGCCTTATTAGCTATACAAGATTGAGTCTACAAATTACAACAGGATTTTATCTCAAAAGAGGATTATATTAATTATCTTGAAAAAGAAATCTTAATTCGTGATGAGGACCTAGACCCATTGCGATTAGAAATTTCTAATCTTAAAGAAAAGTTAGAAAAGGCACTCCAAAATTCTGAGAGCCAAGAAAAGTACATTGATTATATAGAAAAGCGGTTAGCAATTTTCCAGGATAAAATAGACAAGCTTAATAAAAAAATTCTTGTTTTGTATAATAATATAGATATGGCGCAACCGCCAGGATCACCCCAATCACCCCGATCCCCTCGAACATTATCTCTACCTGAAAATCAAGCCAATATCCAGAATCATAGGATTCAATGAGAAATCCATAATATTGGATTATATTTCTGAAGCCCAACTACAATAACACCTACAATAAATGGCATCATAGAGTATCTTAATATAATTTCTGATGCTGGAAATAGGCTTGAAATATTGGTGCTAGAAATATATCCACGAGCAAATGCTCGAGCATTTAATGCAGAAAATCGAGTAGCAGATTTGCAGACCCAGCTAACAAATTTGCAAACCCAGTTAGCCGATTCACAGACCCAGTTAGCTGATTCACAAACCCAGTTAGCCACACTTCAAAATGACTATGATCTTCTTTTATCAAGCTTATAGAGCCCACAAACTTAATTATCACTTATTAAAAGCAACTTGTATAGAAAAAAATAAGCGTATATTAGAGCTACTTCAAGAAAAATTTGTATCACGCCTTTTAAATAGACAATTTCAAATTCAAGCTCAGAAGAACAGCCAGCAACTACAAGATTGTAAGACAGATGGGGCAATTACTACGCATCTCTTAAATCTTACAACAAATCGATATAACAAGTGGAAAAATAGATGCAGGACTATACAAAATAAGTGGGGCAAGTGGAAAAATCGGGCCAGAAATTCAGAACAATTAATTAATAATTTAAATCAACAAATTTTTACGCTACAGAATAATCCACCAAATATACAACAAATAGGAATGGCAGAATACCCACCCCAAATTTCCATGGCTATCCTGATGAGGATCCTAAAGAATTTATTGATTCTTTTCGCTCATATCTTGTGGCTGTAGGAATTAACGTATTAGCTGGACATGCTCATAGAGTTCAAGTGCATGGACTTTTTGAAACGTGTCTTAAAGGTGATGCTAAAGATTGGTATGAAAGATCTCTTCGAAGAAAGAATTGGGAATTGAGAAATTTATTAGATAATACCGGCCAAGCCAATTTAGGTGCTACACAGGGACGAACAGCAGTACAACTTGGAGCAAATTTAAGACATGGTGCCGTGGGCCAGGCTGGAAATATTGTTATTCCAGCTCATACAGTATTTGATGAAGACTGGTCTTTTACCGATGGGCGCCCAACAGATCGATTACCCAATGCACCAAATGCTAATTCCGGACAAACTATAGTAGCAGATGGAATCCGACTTGGCCAGGCAATATACTGGCTTAAAACTAACTATCCCACAGTTATTGCAGAAAAACAGCGAATGCTCTTTGGTTCAACGGTCCAAGGTAGTGATTCTGTATATCGATTCTATTCTAAGTTACGTAAACTTGCTAGGTTAGCAGGGATTGATGACCAGCAAATTCGATTACAATTTATTCGTGGTATCTCTCCAGATAATCAATTAGAAATTAGACGCATTGGCATTAACAGACCCGTATCAGAATTGCTTTCAGAACTCGAAGAAATTGAAAGATATAAGACAGAGCAATTATCTGGAGCTTATTTATATTCGGATCCAGCATCATTAGATAAATCTCATAGAAAAGACAATTATTCAAGCAATATGGGTATGACCAAAACTGAAATCGAAAACTTGATAAAATCTATGATGCCATTTATACAATCTCAATCGATTTCTTCACAACTAACACAATCTATTTCTTTTCAACCATCTCAATCCTATAGGCCACAACCTCTAGGAACCTTTCAAATTATACAAGATACAAATAAGAGTAAATTTTTACAATGGCTTCTTGGAGAGATATCAGAATTTGTTCCTGTTCCCAAGCCTGATTTACCCCCAAAACCAGTAATAAAAAACGTTGAAGTTACAGATGATGATCCTATAGAGGATTTGCGTAGGCAATTAGAAGACCTTCAAATTAATCAGACTAAAATGGAAAAAGCTATAAAAAAGAATTCTAGCAAGCCTAAATCTTCTCGTCGCAAAACTAAATCAAAATCAAAATCTAAGACCAAAAAAAAGAAATCATCCAAGCGTGTTAACGCCTATATAATTTCAGATGAATCATCTTCAGACTCTAGCGATAGCGAAAATAGTACGACATCTAGTGAAAATGAACTTGAAACCAATACCTTGGCGCATTCATGGAATGAATCAGGATCTGATTCCTCTAGGACTAGTGAGTCTAGTAATTCAGAAACGATTCAAAAGAATACGAAGTCAATGTCATAAAAAAAAAAAAACTTATTCTGATACCAAGAGATCAAAAAAGCGCAAAAGTGCTAGGCCAAAAACTTCTAGCAAAAAATCTAGTAACACTCCTTCTAATAAAAAGAGCAGTAAGGATGCTAGGCCACTTAAAATTCCTACAGATAACATTTGCCTAAATGCATTTTTTGCTATTTTACGATCAATGGTTGATTCATTTACTCGTATACTGCCTAAAGAAGTTTCTATTAATGGTTATAATATGATTAATGCCGAATTCATTGCACTGAAAGATCCTGTTCTAAATCATTTTACTTCAAATTTCTCAGACAAGGAATGAGAAAAGTTCTGGCATGAGATTACTATGATATTTTCTCATATCTTGCAACCAATATTAGATCTAATTCGAATAGCTTCCCAGCAAACAAATGTACTACCCCAAACAGCCCCAGAGGGGTCGCAATCAGAGGCAGAAATTTCATGGCCCAACCCTATAGAAATTAATTTTATTCGTAAAATTATTCCCAATGATGTCGCTACAATATGTTGCAAGATTAGCTCGCCATTAGGAAAAATTGTACAAGTGCCTTCCGCCATGATAGATAGTGGGGCAAATTGCTCAGTTATCTCAAAAGGCCTTATAAAACTATTGGGAGTAGAAGTAGATAAAAATAAGAAACCTTCTGTTAAATGGCGTAATAATTCCTTAGAGTCTTCAGGCATATCTTATAACATTTCAGTTATAGTTGGTCAGGGAGAAAATAGTTGTACAATCTCTGAAGACTTTCCAGTCATGGATGATGATAAACCCTGGATATTATTGAGTACACCTTGGCTTGATCGAGCTGGATGGGAGCCTATTGTCAAGTGTGAATTCAAGTTAATGCATAAAGGTAAGGTAATTACTATACCTCTTTCAGTTCATAAGTCCCACTCTTTTCCCACCCTTTTTTCTCACATGCTCGAAAAAAGATATAACTAGGTTACTAATTTATCTGGATCACTGATTTATCCGACTTCGAGTAATTTATCACGAGAAGGCGGTTCAAAAAGAGAAAATTTGGTTAACATATCAATTCTGCCTAAGCTGGCCTCGACTTGTGTCAGGAAAGATGGGTCAGAAAAAAAAAACATATGAGTTATGAAGAACTTGAAAAAAAGTTATTTAATACTCTCAATGCTAAAGAGGTTCTCAATGAGGTATGTGAGAAGTTTTTATCATTCTATAATGAGCTGGATCTTTTACTTAGCTAGTATATTCAGATATTTGGCTATATTTTTTTTATCACGAATGGCTTCTTTTTCATAAAATGCATTTAGATCCCTACCTTCTTGTAATAAATCATGAGCCGGCTCAGGCAGAATTAGTTTGCTAACCAAATTTTCCCTACCTTTTCGTGATAAATCACTCGAAGACAAAATTAGTTCGTTAACCAAATTTTCCCCACCTTCTTGTAATAAATCACTCAAAGCCAGATATATCAGTAATCTGAATTGGCAATCCAAATTTATTTTTTTGAGCTTGCGAGAAAAAATCAGTTGATCCCAGGCAACCCTATTTTTTTCCTCACCTCTCCAGATCTGATAAATACGTTTTTGTGATATGCTATATTTTTCTTTTAGCTCATTTAAAACTTTAGACCTTGGCCTATTATTACGGTATTGCATAATAAAATCATAATCAGCTAGTGATAAAGAAGAAGCATCACATCTTATGCTTTGTCTAAGTATGATAGTTTTTTTTTATATCTAATATATTATTTCAAAATAATTTATTAAATAGAATGCATATATTATATCGGATATACCGGATATATCGGATATACAGGAAAAAAAATTTAGAAAAAACTAGATAAATAGGATATATATATTATACTGGATATACTGGATATACCAAATATACCAATTATACAGGAAAAAAATTTCGGATGAACCGGATAAATAAAATATATAGGAGGTTCCGGACTGCCTTCTCGCAATGTTTCCTTAAAGAAAACAGCTAGGTAAACATTTTTTCTTTTTTTGAGCTTGTGAAAAAAAGAATTTTTTATTCTATCCGTCAATTCTATCCAAGTTTTTAAAGTTATGGGATCTGGTCTAGACTTCATGTCTTTTGGAGATAGCGCATGCAATGAAGTGGTTGTAAAGCTATCCGCTTAGAAAACCGATAACTTTTCTAGATCTTGCCGTTCAAGTTCTCGTACGAAAGCTCTTTCTGCTAGATTTCCGCCTTCTCGTAATAAATCATTCAAAGCCAGAAAATAATTTTTTTCGAATATTTTTTTCTGAATAATCTTTTTTCAAATGAAATGAGAAAAAAACCAATTTCAGATTTGCCAATCTATTTATTTATAAATTATTTAGTATGAGCCAAAAATAAATCGATCTACTATCAATCACACTTTTTTCTAGCATTTTCTCGCAAGTTCAAAAAAAATATAGATATATTAATAACAAATATATTTTAACTATTTATAATTGGCTGAGCCGGCTATGACTATAATGTCAAAGAAGACAGATTCAAATCTGAATCTGAATCTGATAGTTTTTTGCCAAACTCAAGACCGGTTTGCTCTTCTATACAATTCTCTATCCAGTTTATAGTCTCTTCTAATAATTTTACTATCTTTTTTAACTTTTTATGCTGGAAATAATATTCACCCAGTCTTGCTTTGTGCTTATGTATTTTATGTGCCATTTTTAGTATTATATATAGATATTAAATATATTTTAAAAAAAAACTAATTGCTGAGATGGGACACCATATCACCAGGGTGCAGTAGTCATATGATATTGTGACCTGGGGTTACGTACTCCAACTTTAAATAATTAAATATTCACGATTTAAAAAATCTTTTTGAATAAAAAATATTTGAGCTTATATAGTTCTCAAGGAATGTTTCAAGTTGGTATATGGCCTGCTATATATATATATATATCGTATCACTAGTCTAGTTTATGCCCCGCCTTCTCACGATTCTCGCTCGAAGCCAAAAATTAGATAATCTCTAGTTTGTTTGCTATATATCTATTTTCGAGCTTGCGAGAAAATGGGATATGTGAGACATACATTTATTTTGATACTTCTCTGGGAGCTTGGCCCTTATAGCTCTTTTTTCGGCCTCTTCATGGGATATACCAACTTTGACCATATTCTTATAAGCTTAAATACGCTAATGGTAATATGGCAAAGAGGTAATCCCATCTGATAGAATCCAGCGCTTAGTGTCTATTGGACATAGGGCCTTCTTTTCTTATTCAACCAAAAATAATATATGATTCTTTGACCGGATACCTATATTTTTGGCATGGAATACTTCCTTACCAAATAGACAGTCTTGATAAACTTGGGTCATTGGATTGAAGACCTCAGTGTTGTCTACCGGATCCTCTAGTAGAGTTCCACCTAAAGATAGGAAATATGTATCAGTAGCCATTTTATTCATACCCTTTTTGCTTACTCCTTTATGCTTAGACTTTGTAGACTTATCTGCTAAGACATAGTGGTATGACTTGGCCTGGATATGATAAGATTCTGTAATCACATTGCCTAGAGTCTCATCTTTGAAAAGCCCAATAGTTTTAGAATCATTAAGATCAAAAAGGTCTGGTCGCTCTGCCATGTCTTTATAGATATCCTCAGTCTCAACTTGAAACATATATGAGTCTGTATCCTTATATCCAAGCTGGGCATTATTACCATATCTCTCTTTTACATATCCATACCAAAAGCGGTACATGTGAAGCTTGCTAAGGCCCAAGACTGATGCTCCGACAATAATAGGCTTGTTGTGAGTTACAGTGGCCTTTCCCATATGTGCTCCTACAAGTGTATTTCCTAGCAGTCTGGCATATTTAAAAGAGGGTTGACGAATCTGATTAATAAACTTCTTTTCATCTTTATCATTTTTCATAGCCATAAGCTTGACGTCTTGGTATTTGCGAACATTTTCCATAGTTTTGCCATATACCGAATTATTCATGAGCTTAAAGAAATCTTTCTCAACAGTATTCTTAGCGCCTTGTCGCTTTTCCGTATTAAAGGCTATATAAGGGGCAAGCCAGTTAGTTTGGTCGAATGATAGGATTTCTGTAACCTCATCAACTATCATACCCAATTTTACATAATATTGGAGTTCTTGGTAATGGATAATATAATCTTTTCGTGGACCAAGATAGGGAACTAATGTTTTTGTTGCTAAAAACCGTCCACTATCCAAGTTATCTACAAGCTCTGAGGTATAGAGACACAACATATCTTTACTTACAGCCATATTTTCTACGGCTGGGGGTAAATCACTCAAATAGTCATAGGTCTTTAGAGGAAAGTGTGCCTTAATATTTAGGAAATAACCTTGTGAAGAATTTGCCTCGGTATTAAGAATCCTTTCAAGATATTTTTTTTGCTCATTTGGATTATCTTCAAGATATTTACGGCTTACCTCCCATTGATAATTTCCGATAGGCAGATACTGACTCATGGCCCAGCCATAAAGATTGTTTGCATCGATATATGAGATCCAAGTTGTTGGTTTAGACGGGTTAAAGGCCCTACCCATCTTAGGATTGTTGGCTTTGAAATAGTGCTTACAAGCCATAGCTATCCCGCCACGCTTAGCCTTTTCTATAAAATCATGTATAGCCATGTCTGTAAAGAGCCCAATCTTGACTTCTGTCATTTTAAGCATAGCATCCCATGCTAAAGCCGGTGCAGAGACATAATGACTAGGATCAAGTTCATAATATTGCATACATGTCTTTTGAAATTGGGTCCAGATATCTGCCAGGCTAAGTACATTAATCTTAAAATAGAGATCATGATACTCACCTAGATTTTGGTATTTAAATTCCTTCCATACTTTTTGGCCGTGCTCATAATCTTTTTGGCTAATTTTTCCATGAAGATAAGTACTAAATTCATGAATTGGCGGAAGCTCAGTCTCTAAGAATCTATCTTGTGAATCGATATATTCATAGGGATAAACTCCTTTGCGACATACTAGAGAAATTTGATCTGAAGTATAGTTTTTAAAGTACTGGCTTGTAATAGCATGATTGTTGCCCAAATTTTTCGTAAGATTTGCCAGGCTATTATTTATAAATTGCATACTATCTATATATTTTAACTGACCTACCTTCATAGATTTATAACGCTCAAATGTCTCAGCTATGACTCTGATTTGGTGTGCATTAACTGATTGCCCAACAGACTCGCAGACTAAATGAGAGTCATAGCCCCGGAAGTTATGAAAGATAACTGGAATAGGCGTCTTCCATGCTTCGATCTGAAGCTCAAGATTACAGGTATTGTGAGCTGGTCCCCGAAACTTACCTGTAATATGACAGTGGTCCCAGACCTTTATGTCCATAGACTTTGCTTTATTAATATCTTTAGTTATCTTGAAAATTTGTGTTGGTAAGGTCTTATAATCTTCTGAATTCTTTAAGGCTTCTTTTAGCTTTTTATCAAGCCACGATGCCTTCTTTTCTAAGCTTTTGACTTTATTGCTATCTATAGTAAATTTACCTTTGCAGATCCAACAGATATCTGTTTCGGCAAATTTTTTATTGTCTTCCTCAGTCTCAATTCGGTTATGCTTAATAGCTAAGACCTTATTAATTTCAACCAACTCCTTATCAATTCTTCAGACAAATTCTTGTGTAGCATTTTCGCCCCGATATATAAAAGGCCCCATACATCTCCAGTATCAATCCAGTGAACCAAATAGCAGAAGCTATTTGCTTTCTGTTCCATGAGTTTACGCATTTGTCCTCCATATTCTTCATTGTATTTTTTGTTGTCTGCCTCGAAATCGGCTATAATTACACATGGGGTATTGATTATCCGCCTATAGTTCTTAAATGCTTCGAAGTCATCAACCCCTTCAGTAGGTAATTTGACTTCTTGAGTTGCTTCCCCCAAACTGAAACAGTGTTCAAAATGATGGGCAAAAGTTTTTTCTGATGAAAAACTTTGAGTACATTTTCTACAAATATATCTTTTACCATGATGAACGGTATCTCTAAAAACTAGCCCATTTATATTCTTAATCCAAAGAAAGTAGTTTTTTTGTCCGTATTTATCTTCTTCAGATTTGGTAATATCCGTAAGAGCCATGAGATCAATAATATGTTGTCTTTTATAGTTTCTGCTAGCTATTACTGGCTTGGGAGACGCTGTTTCTTCTTTCCATTTCCAGACATTGATAGAGATATCAGGATTCATCTCTTTAATCTTATTAAATATACGGGAACAAACTGGAGTAGACATGGGAATCCTATCTAGCTTAACTATATCTAAATAGGGCTTGTATTTTGTGGCTCAGAAGATTTGTTCAAGATGTTCTGTATGTCCATTCTGATAAGCAAAATATGCTTCTAATGCCCCTTGGAGACATTTTTCTGATAAGGTATTTGTTTCTGGATCAACTAAACCTTGATTGTCTGGATTGATAGTACATTTTTTATTGGCGAGCTTTTTGGATGTAGGAATATATAGGGATGGTAAAATCAGTTCAGGTCCGGTCTTGGTCCTAGGACTTGTAAGTCCTACCACACAGATCTAAGGACCAGGTCCTCATATAATAAGTCCCAGAACTTATATCTGACCAATAGGATTAAGTTCTTGGACTTAGTCCTAATACTTTTTAACCAATTAAAATTTTTTTTTTACTATTTTATTACTAATAGTTTTAGGACCTATTGTGGACCTATGGACCTAGGTCCTAAAATTGGGACCTAGTCTTTAAAGACCAGGTCCCAAAACCAGGTCCTAAAGTCCCGGACTCAAGGACTTTGCAATCCCTAGGAATATAGGATCCTCCATTAGATTGACGGAGGGTATAGGTCTCAATTAATATCATTTCTAATCTAAGAAGAATTTTGCCAAACCCTTCCTTCATATATGCCTCAATCTTTTCATCGATTTCCCTAACAGATTGTGTTAAATGCCGGTCTATATCATTTTCTGAAAGGAGTACATGCATATTGCTTCTATAATATGGTGGTGATAACTTGTATTATAGTTTTTTATATCAGCTGTATCACCAATTCCTTTATATTCATATTTTATGTATGTGGCATTTATAACTAATGCCGATTTTATTTGGTCCTTTTTGTGAAGCTCTTTTTTTAGGATATCTGTAATTGCACTTCGTGATGAATCCATGAGTTGGGGCATGTATGGTGCATCTGCATATTTTATTGTATTGTCTTAACGTTTATTAAATAAATATGCTGGGTTTTTGTTTGATGACACGATGCCCTCCCATACCGTCATGGATTTAGAATTTTGATGTTGTCTATCGGGGTCAGGTCTTCTTTCAAAAAATTCTATATTTTTTGTGGATGGCTCTTTTTTTATGACCCCAACTTCTACTTCGTAAATCGATCGAAAATGGCTTTCTGGGCATATTTTTCTTCTTGAACATCATTCTGGGAGGTTATTTCTTCTCTATATGCTTGGGTTGCTGGGCCTGGACCGGCTTTTGGATCTTGGTCTTGGGAAATTGGTATTGGGGATTGTGATTTATTTCTTTTTGTTACTTCTCGTCTTTGATCTCTTTCTTGAATATGGGTGACAGGAGGGGGGATACCTTGGGGGATTGTAATTTGTGTAATTGGTTTGCATTTGAATTTTCTTTCTAAATGATCACGAAGTTTATATGGTGTTGCAAAGTTATAACCACATCTATCACAAATTCTTTTACCTTTAGCCATCTTGATTTGTATATAATACTTTATAAAATTTTTATTTTAATTAATTATTTCCCTTGATGATAGTAACTTACGGAATATATAATACCTTTACAGACTTTTTTCTTTAATTAATTATTTTCCCTATAAGCAAAAATGATTGAAGAATATTCTTGCCCATATTTACACAATAATGGCGAGGTTTGCAGTAGGCCTTGCATGCGATTCGAAGGGTGCCACTTTCATTGGAAATCTAAAGTATGCATTCTGTATAGTGAATGTGGTAAGCCCACTGGCTTGAGTTCGGGGCAGTGTCCGTTACATGTTAAGGGCTATTATGTGATCCAATATTATAACAGATTGCGTAATAAGGCCTTAAAAAACTCAGAATAGATAGTGATTTTTAGTAAAACTTTTTGGTAAGACTTTGCCGGATTAAATTTTTTTGGTAAGACTATTTGGTAAGACTTTGCCAGATTAAATTTTTGGTAAGACTTTTTGGTAAGACTTGGGTATAGGAAACAAAAAGTCTTACCAAAAATGGAGCAAGCCCCATTTTCGGTAAGATTTTTGTCCTTTGCTAGATAGTATTAAAACACTTTTTGAATTAATTCTAGGATAAAATAGAAAATAGTATGCATTTTAGGCTTGAATAGGCTTGCAGAGAAGCACACTCGGACACTTCAGTCCTCGGTGCTCTCTGCTCGTTTCAAGGGCAAGTGAGATAGCATAATTGTTTTGTTATCTTGTTTGGGTTTAAAAACATAGCTAGAGCGTTAACAAAAACTATGTACTCCTTAATGTTGGAAGTCCAAATTTGGGAGCAAGGAAAGTAAGTTAACAGGATTTAGCTCTAGCATAATTTAGAGCTTGAATTCGATATATGATTAAATATATCTAGAAGAGCTTATAGAAAGGTCTAGAAGGCCAATTTGGATTCTGTCCCAGATTGCGTCCTAGAACTCCCTTTTTCGCCCTACTCTTTGACCTGAAAATAAACTACCCCACAATTAACAAAAGTCGCTACATAATAAATTCTAAATTTTACTAAGCAAATTGAAAAAAATCAATTAAGTAAACTTATTTAGCAGATCAAAATACACTTACCACAAAATTTTCATAAATATCAGAGAATATTTTATTAATTGACTTTTGATTTTTACGTTCAACAAAAAAATTAAAAAAATACTAGTATATAACCCGTCGCGTTGCTCCAGAAATTTATTTTTACAAATTGCTATTTAAACATGAAATGAGCTCAAAAACTTGGCTTGGTTTATTTAGAGCATGACAGAAGTTCTTTTTTATTGGCTGTTATGTTAGATGATTATCATTAGATGTGATTGGCTAATGTTTTTAAATTATTAATACAGAATTCTAATATCATAAATCTAAATGATAACTTTGCTTTGCTAATATTTATCTGGAATACTAAAAATTACTTTGTCATAAATTTTATTATAGTGATATATAATATATAACAATAAATATTAAAGTACTCATTTTTATATTCTATTATTACAATTGCTACAGTTGATAAAATATGTATTGTATTCATTTTATATTACAGCATCAGCAAAATTTATAATAGCGTAATCTTACGTAAGGTCTTATGAACCGTAATATAAGCAAAATATTACGTAATATATTTAGAAATATTACGAAATATCAATATTTCGAAATATTACGAAAGTAATTTCGAAATATTTCAAAATATATTACAAAATATTTCGAACCCTTTCAAAATATGTTACGAAATATTTTGAACTCTTTCAATTATTTTAGGACTAGGAAACCAAGCTGGATCAGTAGATTTGTAACCTGGATTGCGCATTAGACTAATTTTTCGAAATAGTTCAAAATAGTTCGATGATGTTCAAATTCTGTACTACAAGATTAGATTAGATTTTTTGTTTATAATTAAATCTTCTATTTTGTTTTTTTCACTTTTTTATTTTCATTCCTTTTCGTTTCTTTTGTTCCTTTTCGTTTCATTTTTTGTTTTCATTTGTTTTTTCATTTTATTTTATTTATTTATTTTTTAATTTTTTTATTTTATTTTTATTTTGGCACTTTACAAGAAAAACAAACACTTTTTGAAACCTTGCGCATGCTAACTACGACTTCTGACACATTCAAGAACACACCCCCAGCAATTTCTAAATTTTCAAAAACGCTTCTTTGGAGAAATGGAGAAATGGTCACAAGTTTTCGCAAGTTTTCGCAAGTCTTCGCAAGTTTTTGCAAGTTCTTGCAAGGCTTCGCTTTATTTATTTTTTCATTTCGTGCTTTTTGTTTTTGTTTTTTTTTGTTTATTTTAAAATTTTTTTTATTAATTTATTTCATTTCGGCACTTTACGAGAACAGAACCCTTACTTCCTGGCACTTTGCAAGAAAACCAACCCGGACTTTTTCGGCACTTCGCGACTTTTTTGAAATTTCAGAATTTGCAAGAACGCGACCAGTTTTTGCAAGTTTTTGCAAGTTTTTGCAAGTTCTTGCAAGGTTTCGCTTTATTTATTTTTCGTTTCGTGTTTTTTGTTTTTGTTTTTTTAGTTTATTTTTTAATTATTTTATTTATTTTTATTTTGGCACTTTGCGAGAAAAACTAAAACTTTTCGAAACCTTGCGCATGCCAACTACGACTTTCGACACTTTCAAGAACACATACCAGCAATTTCTAAATTTTCAAGAACGCTTTTTTAGAGAAATAGGCGCAAGTTTTCGCAAGTTTTCACAAGTTTTCGCAAGTTTTTGCAAGTTCTTGCAAAGTTTCGTTTCATTTATTTTTTCGTTTCGTGTTTTTTGTTTTTGTTTTTTTGGTTTATTTTTAAAATTTTTTTATTAATTTATTTTATTTCGGCACTTTGGAGAAAACAAAACTTTTCGAAACCTTGCGCATTCCAACGACGACTTCCGACACTTTCAAGAACACACCTCCAACAATTTTTAAATTTTCAAGAACGCTTCTTTAGAGAAATGGTACAAGTTTTCGCAAGTTTTTGCAAGTTCTTGCAAGGTTTCGCTTTATTTTTTTTTTGTTTCGTGTTTTTTGTTTTTGTTTTTTTGGTTATTTTTAAATTTTTTTTATTAATTTATTTTATTTTGGCACTTTGCGAGAAAAACAACAACTTTTCGAAACCTTGCGCATTCCAACGACGACTTCCGACACTTTCAAAAATGATAGAAAACAAAGAAGCGAAGATAATAGCTAACTGTGGGGTGAGCGAAAATAAGTATATAGGGCTAGTTTTTTGTATATAGTAATAGAATTAGATGCGACATAGTGCGAAAGTAGTTTAAAATATTTGTAATAATGTAAAAATAATATGTAATATATAATAAAGTATGTAATATTAATTAAAAATGTATATTTAATAAATGTAAAATATAATATATAATAATAAATAAAAAAATAAAAATTTTATATTAAATTGCGAAACTATGCGAAATATTGCGAAAACCTGTAAAAAAGCATGATTATGTGAATATGTATATCGTTTATTTATTTTTTAAAAAATTTTGAAAATTTGCAAATTTTGCAAAATATTGCGAAACAATACGAAAATATCAAAATATTACCTCCTGCGCGCATTAGTTTATTGATCTGCATGAGTACGCGACCCCTGTAGGGGGGTAATTTGCATTTTTTTATTTGCAATATATTTCGAAATATTTCGAAATAATAACCGTAATATTACCGTAATATAGCGTAATATATTGCGTAATATGCCGTATCAATCGTAAGATTTTTGTAATATTACGGGCCATAATATCTTATGTAAGATTACGTATATATAATTCGCTAATGAGGTATAAGTACATTTATATGTATACATCTACAAATTTATAACCCAGTGAACTACAATAAACTATCTAATTCTTTTTAAATTACACAATTCTATAACTCATAAAGAACCTAAATACTTTAAAATAAATTAAAATAGATTTGTAAGTGAAATGGATATATAAAATAAAAAACACAAAATACTACATTAATATATCAATATCTAATAACTTTTTTTTTTTTTTTTACTCTTAGGCAGTTTCGCAGACGAACTTTATTAGAATACTTGTAAATTTCAGGAATTACAGTGTTATTAACAATGTTAATCTCTAATTTGCCGAACCCCACGTCATACTGATCCTTTGATTTCAAGAATACAATATGCGACCTGTCGCACTAGTGCCATAGCAAAATGCTAAAACAAACTAGGAGTTTGAAATCAAACTCAAGGGCGTTGTCAAACAGCCTAACTTTAAAGCCTTCTTCTCCAAGCTTCTCAAGAAAAAAATACTAGTAAAAAAAAACAAATATTTAGAAAAAAAAGGGAAAGAAAATAAGAGATAAACTAAACTACCTAGACGAATACCAAAATAAACAAAAGAAAAAAAAGAAAAGAATGAAGAAAAAGGCAAAAATTAGACTGCATGACAGCACCAATTTCGCCTGGATTCAAGTATAAAAATTATATAGTACTATGCCGGTAAAAATACCAAGTACTATATATATAGCAAAAAAACATATAAAAAAAAGCTGGCGAGGGTAAAAAAAAAGAAAAGAAAAACTACGGCTAAAAGAATATTCTAGAAAGAAATTTCAATTCGTGTTTATCTCCAAATTAACCATGTCCTGAATTTTACTCGTGACTTGATCCAGTTCGGAAGCCGCATTCCCAAAATGGAAGAGTAAACAATGTCGATCTTTTGGAGGGGGTAAACCAAATCGCCCACTTTTGTTGAAATTTCGAACCGCCAAAAGGGCACCAAGGAAAAGTACCAAAACTAAAAGGACTTTTGAAAGAGTTACGCTATACAGAATAAGATATCTAACCAAGTATTTACTTCTGTTTTTACGTCCATAAAACTTGACAAAGCTCCAGGTTATTATGCCTACTACTTCTTCGCTTGGTAGTACTAGAGACTTCTGCTCAGAGGCCTCTCTCATAAGGGTTCGAATCTTTTTCAACTCTATTTCAGCTACAACCAAGCATATGATGATTAGCCTTGAGTCCCAGCTGCTACTAGTAAAGTTTTGTTGCATGTTGAATATTAACTGTATAGTTTTCGTAAATCGGAGTTCTTGAAAATTTTGGTACGAGAGATCGTTGGAAAGAGTTGATGATAAGCTTGAATATCAATACCTAATAACCTTTTATAAAAAGATTCAAATATATTATATATATATTAATATTACGTCTTACAAAAGTCATTAATATTAGAGATCTTTAGAGATCTTTCACAGTTCAAATATAAGACAGTTAAAGAGCAAACTAACAAAGTTTTGAGAGCTAAAATACATTTATGTTGTTTTAAAGACAGAATTTGAAAGTTAATTTGCATTTACATTATTTTTCTAATTTCATATTAATAAAAATCCACGTCTAATAAAAGTTACTCAATTCTCAGATTACAGAGATTATTCTTCACAGTCTACTTGTGCGGCAACCAAATAATAATCAGGTGAAGTTTCACGAAAAGCCAATAAATTTTTAATATACTTTTTATATATCCCCTATCGATCTATAATTAAAAATGCTTCAAGACATTCAGCCAATTCTTCAAAAAGTAATTCACAGGCAATAAGCATGAGATTAAAAATAAATAAAATACTAAGATTTTCTAAAGAAACTACTCCGCCGTAGATATACCTTTAATTAAATTTATTATATTGATACTTTTAATAATTTAAAATGTATTGCATATAACAATTAACTATAAATAACTTACTTGATAATGATTTCAAATTGTTGGGTAAAAACATGTTTAAATTAACC
>QKWP01000893.1:92285-146543 GCA_003550325.1 Gigaspora rosea | reverse complement strand
TTATTATTATTATTATTATTATTATTATTATTATTATTATTTATTATTATTATTTATTATTTATTATTATTTTTTATTCTTCTCGTTATTATGATCTGTATTGTTAATTGTCAAATTATAATTATTTTATAGATTAAAGAGGCTTATTTCTTCGGTGCCAATTCTGAATATATTATGTCTGGCTCGGATGATGGTCGAATATTTATATGGGATCGATATACTGGCAAAGTGGTTAATTTGTTGAAGGGTGATTCGGTAACTAATTTTCATAATACTTTCATAAATTTCGTCCTTTCGTTCCCTTTAGTAAATTTGGTTTCCTAATTAAATTTTCTAATTTACAGAAAGTCGTCAACTGTGTTCAACCTCATCCTTCATTTCCCATATTATGTACTTCTGGGATTGATGATGACGTAAAGATTTGGTTCCCTGAATGCGAAGAAAATAATATTTCTGATGCTTCTGATATTATTCGACGTAATGAGGAGTTAGAGGCGAGTAATGAAAATAGCAGCAGTCTTGGTAGTTGGGGTGGTCGAGTTTTGGTTATACCTGCCAGTCAGGTTATGCAATTATTAGGTAAGTTGTCTCATAACGTATCATAATTTATATATGTTCATATATGTTCATATCTGTTCATATTGTAAATTAATTTTTTTATATATATATTTTTATTTATTTATTTATTTAAAAGCGATGATTGACGATTCTGGGGCAATGTTTGATTTTGAATGATTTGATATTTTATCAATTATTCAAAATAACCATTAATGCTGGTTATATTTATATACAGAGTTAGTGTTAAATATTCAATTATTTGCGTATTTTTATTACCTCATGTTTTGGTCAAGATGTTTCCACATGAATATTTTCGTTTTCGAGTTTGTGCAACATATTTAATATGTACTAAATTTGTAAAATTCTTTTGCTTTATTTCTATTTAAACCTCATGTTTTCTGATGATTTAATACTGGCTAAATCAAACAATAATGACGAAGCGATTAATATTAAACCGAACGTGGCCTTAAAGCATATGCGCCTTTATATAGTTTATTACGCTGTAAATTTTGATTTTATTTCTAAGGCATTGATATTGAAAGTTTGATTATGTCTATAATACGTGTATTATATGCTTATAAAGCTACGTCTTAATTGATATGGGCTAAACTTTGAAATTTGATTTGAAATTATTAGAGAATTAGATTTTTGATAGTTATTATTTAGTGATTTCAAATCAATTTTTTGTTTAGCTTTTATTTACAACGTGTATATCAGATATAAATATGAAGTTGTACATATATTGTACGTTACTGCAAATTTGTAGTAAATATAAAACTTAATTTTTTTGCAAATTATTTTTTTTTAACTATATAATAAAAAAATTGATGAGTTAATAAAACCATGCAAATTTTTTATAATAGATTTTTTATCACTTTGAACAAGCAAATAATTTTTTTTTTTTTTATAAATGTTAAGGTGAGAAGCAAATAATTTTTACAAACTTGTATAATTAATAATTTAAAAATTTTTTTATCAATTTGGTTTTTATTAAATTATATTTGTTTAAAATTTTGCTTAATTTATATTGACTCAATCCTATATATAGTTTAGGGTAGTTTCAAGAAGAGTGAACCCAGTGATGATCTCGAATTGTATCACCCTCGATATAATCACATGTTTTTGATTGGCCAAAAAAAGTAAACAAATATCATGAAATCGAATGATGCTGAAATCTACGTGCCCCAGTCGTGCCCCATATCAAAATCTCGTGCAACCAATTGATACACGTAATCAAACCAATCAAATGTAAAAGCGTCTATAAAACCAATAACAAAAATATTTTTACCTCGTGGTTAGGGTTAGAGTAAGTTCTGACTTTTTGATATAGCCAGAAGGTCTTTTATATATAGAATCAAGTATCCAATCAAAATTCTCATGAGATTATATCGAGGGTGACATAATTCGTGTTCATTACTGGGTTCTCTCTTCTTTAAGTGTCCCGTTTAAAATTATACAAAATTACAAATGGTTTTTTGAAATTTTTATTATCTGGAGCATAGCGGAGGATTTACATTTTCTGGTTAGTAGCAAATTTTGTCTGTCTGTCTACCCATGTAATCACGTGTCACATATTAGAAGCTTGAGCAAAATTTGTCCATCTGTTCTTCATGTGATTTTGTATTATATTGAATCGTCTGTTCGCTCACATAATTTTGTACTACATGCAATAGTCACGTACTAGGGTGTCCAGGATTATGCGATGCGATAAGATAAATTATGCGATTTGACCGAGGTCAATCATGCGATGAATGCGAAATAAATTTAAGATTATGCGAAATATTTAAATAGATTATGCAATCTTTATAGTGTTATGCTACATATACTAATATACTATTCTCAGAGTTATTCGGATATTGCCAAAAAAATTTGCCTCTACCTTGCTCGTATTTCAGTTCGTTCATTTTTTATATTGGAACATTACAGAATTCTTTTCCGCATTAGCTATCATATTTCAAAAATTCGTATTTACCAATCAAATTTGAGGCACGTGCCCTGAATGCTTTTTTTTTGCTTAATTATGCGAAGCATATGCGATGTGAAAAAATGGTCAATTATGTGCATAGCATAGCATCGCATAATTCTGGACACCCTATCACGTGCCATATATTAGAGGCTTGTCTGTCTGTCCGCTCATTTGATTTGAGTTATATTGATCATGTGTAGCATACATGTTTCCGGTAAATTCTTGTATATATATTTATCTCTCAATCTTAAATATTTTTCTTTGTGAACAATAATTATCTTTTTTTTTTAATTTGCTCCGGACTTACAACAGCTCTCGTTTTTCTAGTATAAAATTGATTGTCTGAAGGACATTACTATAGAGGCAAAAGTTCATAGGCAGACTTTCGTCTGATTGGCTGATGTAGATCAATTGCCTGGGTAACTTATTTATACACTTTAAAGTACTTTTCGAGAAATGTAACATTACACTAACAAAATTCGCATTAAAGACTGCCTTTAGCTTTAAACCTACGCCAAGACTTACTATACAAAATAATCTCAAATAATCTCTAAAGCTGAGAGACTTTACTTAGAAGCGAATAAACATTATATATTACTAGTAGAATTATTAAAATACGGATTTACCCATCTATTCAAGACAGGTAACTATTTTAAAAAGCACTATACATTCAACTTATATTTGTAAAAAAAGCATTAAACATTCTGAGCTCTCTCAACTAGCCGATGAATATGTCACGATCTACCTCTACTGGACCTTGTGTAATTACGGTATGCGAAAGAAAATCAGACCGATGGAAGCAAGTAACCGAGAATGTTATCGCTAAAAGCAGAGCCAACAATACTTTGCCAAGTTATTTAAAAATAGGTGATACCATTTGTCAAAATTGTTATAATGGAATTGCGGTAAACTTTTCAATTAAATTTCAGCAACATGCTCAAAATAATTTAACACAATTTAATATTGAAGATATTGAGAATATTGAGGATATTGAAAAAATTGAAATTAACGAGACTAAAGGTACTAGCACCACTTTGTCTTTTTCTGAGGCAATAGAAATACTAATGGATATTTTGTATATTCATGAAAGAAGAGTAGGAAAATCGGCAATCTATTCTTATGATGAATTCCGGTCAATTATGGAGGGGAAAGATGTACGATTAAAAGCTTTTTTTAAAGAGCTGTATTTGTCTTCTAACCCCTTATCAAAAAGTAAGGATTCTGAGGTTCGGGTAAAGAAACAACTTTTATTTGTTTGTTATTTTCTTTGTGGAATTCGTAACAAATTTGTTAACAATTTTAAGAGAAATTTGGCTATATATTTAGATTCTACCTGGACTACTGATACTGCAATAGATACTCTTGCTGAATTAGGTATAACCATGACATCTCGCACGGTTACTTTGTATAAAACAGCCATAGCTGAAGAGCATGCTAATACTGTCAACTCAGCACTTGCTGAATGTTCAGAGAAGGCATTGGTGTTAAATATTGATGATTATCATAGTATTCACACAATACGGATGCCAAATACAACTACTACGTCAATAGCTGCACACCTGGCAACAATTTTGATGAATCCGATTATAATACAGCCGGCAATTTCTAGAATAAATGTGCATAACCCTAGGTTAGTTAGTGCCGAGTTGATTAAAACTAATATAGAAAGTAAGTTCATGAATCTTTACGGCCTTTCGCACAACCAACAATGGGGTTTCATGTCATTGACGATGATACAAGAATGAAAGAACTAACCGTCCACAGTTATGATATTAGATTAAAAAAAAAAACGAAATTTTCGTTTGATGAAAGATGTCATTCTTATAGATTTACAAGAAAATAACCTTCATACTTTGGATGATTATGTTAATGCCATTAACACCGTTGCGAATGTTCCAACTGTACAACAGTATATTCGGAAGGAACATGCTATTCCTATTGTAGCCAATTGGCCTGGGCAAATTCACATTAAAACGGCAATTTCACGTTATTTAGTTTATCGTAATTTACCGAATATTACTAATACAATACTGTCTTTTCTTCCCATGCTAGGACCTCTTCACGTCTCGTTGAATAGTCGAGAGTTGGTGTTTCTTCAGTATCAACCTTTCTTCGCAGCAATGTATAAATATATCTTCGGAGAACGGGCGGTTCTAGCACAAAACCCAAAACCGTGGCGTATCAATCTTCTTCTGGAGATTTCTCGTAGTGCTTGGCAAGAGATTTCCGTAATTGTAAAAAATAAATTTGGACCTTTATGCAAAGATGCTGAATATCTTGCACTTAAAAACCTTCTTGATAACTCAATTCCACTAGTATTAGACATTTATGCTATTCTTTTCCGATCTGGTGATTTTAATGCTTACTTAGAATCTTGCTTTCGTGTTTGGACAATTTTCTATAGATTTCGTCATAAGAATTATATGAAAGCACCGTTGATGTTTCTTTCTGATATCTTTTACTGGGAGTTGAACAACCACCCAATTTGGAGACTATTAAAACTGAACTTCCAAAATTTTCGGACGCGCCAGTAGAAATATTCCACAGCTTTTTACGTAGGAGTACGCAAAAACACACGGAATCGCAGCAAATCATTAAATACGGATACTATATTAATCAATTACATCTAGATGACAACGGTTTTAGAGAAAATTTTGCGCACACATCTGCATGGGCTGCATACGAATACTCAGCACGAGATATAACGGTTTTGGCGAAAAAATGCACTTGTTTTCTTTTGAATTGTTTTTCTGAAATTTATATACGTTTAGTTTATCACAAATTACTAATACAACTTCCATTACAGACAAATCATGATGCCGTTATTTTATTACCTGCGATAAAAATGCCAGAAACACGATTGTGTCATCTTCCCTTGGGCTTTAGTACTTTGCACAAGCTGAATCCTTCTTGCCATTGTAATGCATCAAATTGTTTTATTTTATCTACTACTTTTGTTGAAATTCTAGCTTGTGGTCACACCTATCATAAGATCTGTTACAAAAATAACGGATCTAAATGTCCTCATTGTCTTTTATTTTTGCAAAATAGTATTGATGAACAGGTTGCGTCTTTATTGGAATCTTTACGAAGCTTAAATAAAAAAAAACGAAAAAAAAGGCTATAGAGGAAGAAAATAATATTCCCTGTGATGATGACGATGAATGTACAAGGCCAACAAAATATGCAGCAAATTCATTCGAAAAAGCATTATTAGATTTTCAAATGAAATAGTTTGATTTATTGTGCTTAGTATTATATCAATTACATAATTTTATTGTAATGTCTACAATGACGAAATCTCTATAATGTTTAATAAATATTTAATTAGCAATCCGCATAAGAACTATAGTATTATTATATAGTTACTATAGCGCAAATTACTATGTATTTTATATAGTAATGAAATCTTTTTTTCCTCTAAACATATAAAAATTTTATATAGTTGTGAATTTTAAAATTTAAATATCTTATAATCTACTTAATCAATTTTAGTAATTTTATTATATTATATATAAAAACATCTTCTCTACATTTTTATTTAGTAAGTCAAAATATATTAGCATAATAAAAAAAATATTTAGCTATAGAGGAAAAGAAGATTTCATAATAGATATAAATTTAATAGTAATTTGCGCATATAGAATTCTATCCTTCTTAGGCAAATTGGCAATTAAAATATTTAAAATAAAAAATAAATTTTAATTCGTCTCTATAATATTTAATAATATTAAAAATATTTAAAATAAAAAAAAATTTAATTCGTCTCTATAATATTTAATAATAAATATTTAAAAAATATTTAAATAAGAAAATTTTAATTCGAACAATTTACACGAAAATATAAACTAGAGATACGAGCTAAAATTTTGGCGCTTGCAAATTCTGTTACAACTAGCATTGCAAACTTAATTAAATTAATTTGGGTATTATAAAAGCAAAAAATCGAAATTTAATTATATTTTTGTATTTTTAATAATTTTTGACCGATAATATGATATGTAAAAGTTTACTTAAACTACATACGTACTCTTTTAAAATCGAGCATTTTGATTGGTTTATTGTCATGGGAAATCACGGGTAGATCAACAAAACTTAACCAATCATACGAAAGTCTGCCTATGAGGCAAAAGTAGTCGATATCTGTGTGTCCGCAAATTAAATTTTAATTGGCTAGATCAGGTGTAATGTAAAAAAACAACAATCAAAACAACCCAACTGATGCTTATTGGCTAGGTTTGCTATAATATATTTATATTTGGTCCTTTGGACTCTAAATGGTTTTTATTTTCCTAGTATTTGCTACTAATAAAACTTTTTTAAATTACAACTATTTTTATTAAAAATTTTATAAAATATAAATAAAACAATTCAAAAATTAAAATACAACTCTTCCTGATGATTATTTGCACCAAAATTTTCACAACAAACGAAAACAAATTTGCTGAAGTAAGAAGAAGAAGCGCAATAAAACGATGATTTTATAAAGATCAACCAAGGTGGTTCCTCTGCTTTTTCCCTTGGAGACTCCCTCATATATTTGGCATGCAAACCAAAAGCGTTAGTATACAAAATAACTGGCAAGAGGTGGTGCCCTTGTATACAAAATTTTGCAGAAAGAAGTCTTTCATCAACGAAGTCTTTTGTATGTAGTTTACAAGGAGAACAGCAAAAAAGTACTTCAACATGCTCGTTAGAAAATTTAAAGGTCATAAAACAAATATCTACTACCATATTCTCACTTTTTCTGGAGTTTTTTAGGGAATACTTTTGGCAACAAAAAGTAGGAAATTCGGCGTACACCTTCAAAAGATTTGCATTGTTTACCAGTTTCAAATTGGGAACAAAAGCCACGAGAAATTCATAGTGCTGCTTACGTGTAGGACAGGGACTGACATTTATCAATTGGAGAATATTCTAGAAAATTCTTGCAAGGTTAACTCTACCCCGAATGTGATTTTGCATATAATATAGACTAAATTTAGAGTAGAGCTAAATTTAAGAGTATTATATAATTTTTAAATGTATTTTCTGTCAGTTTTGTTGTTTTTTCTTTTTTATTTTTTGTTTTTTTCTTTCTTTTTCCTATGTCAGGATAGACTTCTTTTGTTTTTTCTTTTTTGTATCAGTTTTTTTTTTTTGATAATTTTTGTTTTCTTGGTAATTGGTTTTTACTTTTCACCTTTTTCATTTTGCTCTTTATAAAGAAGAAAAAATTTTAAGAAAGGATTAGGGGAGTAACAAAAATCAGGTGATTTTTTAGGGGGGGAGGAGGTAAAAAAAAGTTGAAATTATATATAAGAACCTGACTATATATATATTAAGAAAGAGAGAAGGGGGGTAGGCCTCTGATAAAAAATAATCAGGTGATTAATGACACTGCCCTTATGATTCTGACACAGCGTTAACAACCGATTGGTGATGTTGGGATTCAAGTCTCGAGTAGGTTTGGGACCTCGACAGAGATAGATATGTTATACAGCAGGTCGCACCTAGGTACTTTAGTATCGAGTGAGTCTTTATTTGGTTGAAATATATTACATATTATTGAAACAGCAGTTATTGCTTTAGTCACTGTATATTTACTAATAAATAAAGACAGAATCATCAAACATAAAAAAAAAATAAATAAATAAAACAATTTATCTATTATAGTAAAAATTTGAACTATTATTATATTTTAAAAAAATATAGTTGTATATATCACAAAGTTTTTCTGAGTTGGCTTAAAATTTTTAGGGTTACACAAAATCTCTAATTCTGATTGGTCACTTTGCGTAAATTTATAAGTTAGTTTATTACTAAATTTTAATATCTAATCTTTAAAAATTTATATTTTACTAAGTTTTTAACCAAATTTAATAATTTTACTATTATTAGAATTAGAAAACCCTGCTCTACAAACTCTTCTTAAAAATTAAAATTAGTTTACTTAATATAATTTTTTATAAAAATAAAATTAAATATAAACCAATTACTATTAAATTTATATGTAATTTTAAAATAGTACTCTCTACCCTTAAATTTTAATTAGATAAAAAAAGATAATTGCTAATTTATACTATGGATAATTTATTATTTTAAAATTTGTAGGGCCAAATTTTTAGAGCTTTAACAAAAAAAAAATTCTTGTAAAATTTTATTATAATACTAAATTTTAAACTTTAAAATATATTAACAGTCAAGAACATGTTTTATTAAAATAGGTCAAGTTGCTTTTTATAATAAAAATTTAAATAAAAACATATAAATTTGCTATAAACTTTGAGCCAAGGTTCTTTTAAATCTAACTTATTAACTTAAAATTAAATTTTATAGTTATATAAAACAAAAAAAAAAAATTGAGCTTAAAAACCAAGTTAAAATTTTGTTAATTTTATACAATTTCAAAAATATAACTTTGTCAAAAACAAATAGTTACTAATTTTAAAACAGAAATTATATATAAAATTATGGGTTTACTAAAATGCACCTATGTGCTTTACACTATATTACACAAAACCATTAGAATAGCCAATCAAAATTTAAGATCAGATATAACATAAAATTTCAGTTTTTTTGTATATTTTTTAAAAAAATTCATATCTCAAAAGCTTTTTTTTTGGGGCTTCAATAAAAAAAAATTTCTTGCTAAATTTTGTATATACTAATGCCCTAATTAAATTCTAGGCCTTACTCTAACCCTAAAGTAATTTAAAATTTATTTTTTGTTTTATAAAAATTTATTTTTTTGTTTTTGTTATAAAATTTGCAAATCTAATTTATATATAGTATAAAACATGATAGATACATTTTATAATAAGAATAAATGCATATTTCACACCCCACGATATTCTTATATATCGCTTCCTAATATGATTGGCTAATTTTGTCAATCATATATTTTTTTTAAAATAAATATCGAGATGTGATAAACTTATTTAACACTTTCTAAATTATTCTAAATTAGGAATACAATGCATTATACTAATTCGACATTATCATAGTCCCAAAATTCCAGGTCTCTATCGCCTAATAATTGTATCAATTCTCACGTTTCTCATTTTTTTCAGCTTCTTTTTTGTCGGCTAATTGTTTCCAAATTTTTTGTTAGTTTCTGTGTAATGTTATATCTGTTAGACCAAAATCGATCAAGTATTTCCAATACATGTATTACTAAAATCTCTGTATCTTTCGATTAATTGGGCCGGGCCTGGGTTGGGCTTGTAAAATAATGGGCCGGGCCTGGGTTTTATAAAGAGGCCCGATAAACCCCGACAATACTCATTAAAAATATATAGTTTTTACTAGTTATAGGCCTATTGTATTTAAATTAGATATTAAAATTTTATTTCTTTTTAAACTATAATTTTTTTTAATTTAGTTAGCTATTATTATAATTCTTGAAATATCTAATAAAAATTAACCAAATAATATTTTAGTTAATTTGGTAAAGTGTGTAATTTTTAGCATAATATAACATAATAGATTCAAGTGTATACATTTTAATAATTAAGTTATTTGAAAAATATAATTATTTTAGTGTTTCAAATCAAAAATTGATTAGTTGTCAAGTTGCCAACTAATCAATGATAATTTTATTGGACAATTTTTTTTTTTGGCAATCCTGCTTAACCCTTCTTTTTCTAAAATAAAGACTCACCCGGCTACTAAAAAGTGCCCAGATGCGATCTGCCGCAGCAACCTTTTTCTTATCCTTAGGCCTTCAACTCACTGAAAGAACTCCCTTGGGTTACTGGACGGTGGTCGCTAGCCTTGTCAAGATTGTGTTAAGTTCGTTTACCAACAGGTCTGTACAACCCAGACTATGTCGATTTAGAATTAGTTTGGACTAAGTTGGTCAAAAGTGTTTCGACCTTGTCCCACCGTTCTTTCTCCTTTGTTTTGTGCTCTGATTCCGCTTCTCTTAAGGTTCTCCTACATGAAATTTCCTTACGTGGTCTACTTCTTGCTGCTCTTTCCCTTTTGTCTTTGTTCGAGATACCTTGATTTTTCTCCCATTCGTTAACTGCCTTGCATTGGCACACCCAAATGATTCGCTTGAACTCCCTTCTGAGCTCATAAGTATATTTTTTTTGGGTATTTCGCAGTTCTATACTTTTATTGCTGTTACTTAAAAGGATCCCTCTAATACAATTTATGCGGGTTTCTAGCCTGGCATTTCTTGATAATCTGATTAAGACCGCTTCTGTGCTTGCGATTTCCAATGTAGAGGTATCTTCACTTTTTTTCCTTTTTTTTTCTCTGGCGAGAAACTGTTCTTCTAAGGCAAGATTTGCAGCTTTGCACTCAATTTTCTTCCAGAGGATTTCGTATAGTTCACAGCTTGCTAAGTGTTCTAAATCTTCTTTCTCACGAAAGCATGCTATACAGGTATCTATCGGATACATCATTGGGTTCCTCTTGTGTACTAAGCTAAGAGTTGGCAGAAAGTCGTTTAGACACTTTGTATCAAACACCCATTCCCTACTACTTTGCAAACTTCTACTTCTTGATCCTGCATTTTTTTTAAAATTCTGCCAGATTCCCTTCCAATTAATTTCCGACTCTATACTATTCTTACTTTCTAAATATTCTATACTACTAGTGTGTAACCATTTTATGCTATAATACAATTTGTAATACTATCTATTAATCCTCTAATAGGGGTATCTATTATGTACTGATTCCACCTAGGTACCACCCTTACCAATTTCGACTACTCGATATTCCAATTAATAACTTCTCTGTCCTTGTATCCTTCTTTCACCAACTTATTCACCTTCTCATTAAAGTAGACGCCACTGTGCCTTTTACTTTGACGAAGTTGATATCTATCTTCTTACGTTTAATTAAACTTTCGATCATTGCAAGAATACTTCCATTCTTTAGCTTTGAGATTCTTGATGTTCTCTGATTACAAAGTACTTTTTTGATCATACTGATTGCATTTGCACTATCAGTATATACCTTAATTTTGCACTTTTGCAGAATTACGAGCAATGCAGTACCTATTGCCTCTAATTCTGCTCTAGTCGATGATAGCCAGTCTCGTATTGCACCTGCAAATTGCGCTAAAGTAACTGAATTGGCCTGATTCTACTCGTTAAATATAATCCATCCCACACCCATTCTTCGTGGTTGAGTGATATTTCCAGACTCTTCTAAAGAACCATCTGTGTAGATACCTAGATTCTGGAATGTTGCTAGTGTTCACGCAGTTTCCTTGAGCCTAACTCTAAAATCTTGCTCTACAATATACTTGTCAATTAATGAGTTTTCTACCATTTCGACGAAAACTTTTACGTCCGTGTTTACTGTTCCTGGGTTTTGGGTTTGCGAGCCAATACGCGTGCTCAGTGAATTAAATGGGATTTCGCAGAATGCTCTGTTCTACCCTTTTCTTTTAACAACTCCTTTTTTTAAAGCTCTTCTACTTTCGCAAAACTTTTTCCTAATTATACACATTTCATTATTGTTCTCTTCACCTATTTGGCACCCTGCGCATTTTACAAGAGACTCATTGTTTTCTTTTCTATCGGTCCAGTGCTCAATTTTCATGACTTTTCCTTTTTTTCTTTTAATTCTTCCTATTTCTGTCTTATCTCTGCTTGTACCGAACAGGACCCATTCCAACTTCCTTTTGTCTCTAGAAACCGGTATCAAAGTAGGTTGGGTCGCCAAGTTGTTTTCACACACTAGTCTAAATTAGGAATTAACTTCCCTTGTTTTAGTGTTGTATATTAAAAGCTCTTCTATTCTTTGGAACTATACTGGTTTTTTTCCACAGCCACTAAGCCCTCTAAGTTTTTGCAGTTGTAACCATGTTAACAATTGTGCACTGTCCTAACTAATTAACTGCTCTACTATTATCCAGCGATTGCTTTTATTTTTCAAGAAATTTTTTCTTTCCTTTATACTTAGGAGGGTCCAAATTTCATTATTGTTTTTGTCTGTGAGCTTTACCGCCTTTTCTAATTCTTTGCACTCTAGCTTAATTTTAATTGTTTTTGCTTCTTGCACTAACTTTGTATTAAAATTGAATCGAAACTTACTACTCTTGCATCTGGCAGTGTTTCAAGCAAGAATACACTCTGTACTTTTACTATCTAGCTGAGCCTGTCTAAGTCTAATTCAAGTTACCGACCCTACTGTTCCTGTATTGTTTAATCTTTCGATTAGACTTGGTATTTGCTGAGTTAGTCTTGCTTGCCAGATTGTTCTAAGTCCCACAAGATTACGATGATGCAGGATTCCATTTGCTGTAGAACTTGCCAGCCCTGCCTTGTTTTTAATGAGCATTAACCACGGTCTGTGCAAACAATTGCACATCCGCTTGCTTACTATGTGACATCTTAATCTGTATTCTATTCTGGGTATTAAAACCTTGTTGTTGATGTATTGTAGATGCCTGAGTGTAACCTTTTTCTTTTTTAAAATCCTTATTAAACTCTTGATTTCCTGTTCCACCAGTCTTAGACCACAGTTTTTGTCGTTTTTCTCAGAAACCCAGATGCCGAGAAACCTTGCCGGGTTATCCTTTTTTTTGCTCGGATTTCTGTTCTATCGCTAGAGCAGATTTTGTATTTTTTATTTGATGCTTGCTGATTTCCGTTAATCACTATCAATTCTGATTTGTTCTTGTTAATTCTAATGTCATTCAATTTGTAAAAGTCATTAGCCAACTCTAGCATCTCCTCTAGCTTCTCTTTGGTCTTAGCGATTCAGGTCGTATCATCGGCGTAAGCCAGAACTACTTGTCGCCATTTTATATGTTCAATTTTATTAGTACGCAAGTCTACAGGCCATTCTATCTCAACTTCGTACCCCACTTTTTCCGTCTTTGAATCTCATATACACCAGACCAAAGGAGATAGCACCTCTCCTGATCAATACCATCACCGGCTATAACTTGTTTTGTGTTACAGAAAGCAGTTATAATTTCAAATTGTCTCTTGGAGAAAAGGTTCACAACATATTTGCAAAGATTTTCGGGTAGCTTAATTCTTCTAAGGGCCAACTTTAGAGAATCCATGCTCACCGAATCAAAGGCCTTTTGCATGTCTTGGCATAGCTCTTTTTTCTTTTCCCTGGCCTCTTCTGTTATACAATTTAAAACATGTATAGGATCTTCAGTACTTTCTCCCGACAGACCCGCGAAATTTGGACCTTTCAGTATTTTTTTTTCCTTAAGGATTCGATCTAATCTTCGCATTAGAACCTTGTTTAAAACTTTTCTTACTGTTTCTAAAAGTATGATAGGCCAGACATTGTTCAAATTGAAATTCCACTCCTCTTTTTTCGGTATAGGAAATTTTATTGGACAATTAATTTATTGTTGATGATTAATTAATTAGTAATACTATTTGCAAATTATAGATTGGGCCCACTACCTGTGGCACTGACAGATCTTCACTAATCTGCAATCTAGAACATTGTCACTAAAAAAATCTTCAAACTCGTATAAGTTAAGGTTAGTGTCTATGCTAAACTTAGAGTTAGAAGGTTCTTTTAGTAAAATTGTTCAAGGAAATTTTTTGTTAGAGTGCAGAAAGTGGTTTCTTATGCAAATTTTCATGATATGAGCGATTTTTGAAAAAGCAAACGTTTTGTTTTGATCTTCCTGCTTGTGTTACGTTACATAAAAACGTGACTCGTTATTATGTAAATCGAATGTTCTAGATTGCAGATCAGTGAAAATCTGTTGGTGCTACTGGGGTACTTGATTGGGCCAGGCTTGTTGGGCCGGCTTGGGTTGGGCTGGGTTTGGGTTGGGCTGGCCTGGGTTGGGCCAGGCTTGGGTTGGGTTGGGCTGGGCTAAGCTCGGGCCGGGTTTGGGCTTATATTTCAAACCCGTGATGAATTGGACCGGGCTTGGGCTGGGTTTATAATTCTACGGGCCGGGCTTGGGTTTAGATGAACCCGGCCCAACCCGGCCCATTGAGAACCCTAAGTAGTACTGTAGATCAGGTTAGGGTAGATGATACTGGTAGTTTTCAGCCAGTATATCGCTTCGGTATAATCTTATACTGGCCAAAAATTTTATTATCGAAATTAACATTTCTGTTGAATAAATTCGCGTGAGGTATTAATAGAGAATCTAAATTATCGATCGGCTTAATCTTTGATTTTAGCCAATCAGCATTTTTGTTGATCAGATCAACATCATAAAATAAATTTTTTTTTTTTTTTTTGCAGATCAATCCAATAAAAAACTTTAAACATTTCATTATGACAACTAAACGAAAAAGAATTTCGAATCCGATTGTTCCAGTTTTGGTGCCAGGAACTAAGTCGGAGTCTACGACGCATAGATCCGCACATTCTAATAAGGAACGTCAAGGGCGTCGAAGGCGTCGAGGACTTCCACGAAAATTCGATAATTTTTCAACAAAACTTGCTGAATCTTCGGATGCAGAAGAACTTGAAATTAGACGCTTAGAAAAAAAATTAGGAATTAAATCGGGTGGCAAATTGACGAAAGCCTTTGCTGAAGATGGATTAGACGGTATGCATTTTTTTAGAACGACCAAAAAGATTCCTTGCAAAATTTTATTGTATACTACAATGGTCGCGAAAATGATCCGAAATAATTGCACGCAATTACTTTCTACAACTTGAAAATGACAGAACCAATTTTAATGATTTTGTGCTGAAATGAATGCTACAAACTTAAATCCAAACCGATCAAAAATGGATTACCATTCTCGAAATATGACCATTAAAAGTGACAAAGTCAAATTTAGAGTCAGAAGACAGTATAAATTACTATCATATTTTATGAACGGCCAAATCTAATTTTAGCCTTAAACGAATGATATGAACGTTAGTACAAAATCATTGATATCGGTGCGATCATCCTTCATGTAACAATGATATTTCGCGAACGACAAATTGCTATTTATAGCATTCGTTTAAACAGTGTGAAAAATGCTTTAACCGTTCTTAAAATGCGGAAAAAAAAAACTGGTTTACGTACGTACATACGTACGAAGTACATTGTTTTTACGAATCTTTTCGCGGCTACTGTATATCCTATTACGATCCTATGTTATAAAACTTCTATTTGATCCCGGTTACTGTTACTGCCGGTGTCAACCGCATTTTTTCCTGCTTTAACCCTATATTGTTATATTGTATAAAGATTTATTAGAAGGATTTGAAGTCGGGTCCAAAAGATCAAAATCATCAAGTTTCTTGAAAGCTTCAAGTTCAGTGCAAATTAAGGTGAATTCTGAAAATTTTTTTTTTCTTTTGAAGCTTACATTGAAATTTATAAGTTTTCAAGTTCAATTCAAATTAAGGTTAATTATGAAATCCTATTTTTTTGAAGCTTACATTGAAATTTATAAGTTTATTCTGATTATTTCTCAGGATAATGATAATTTTGAAACAGAAGAATTAGAACATTTTGACGAATTGAATGAAGATGAAGAAAACCTTCGCGTCAAAAAGCTTGATAATGTTTCCGCTAAATTCACGAAAGTCGATAGTGTTCCGGAATTTCTGAACACACCAGAGCAGCATGAACACGTTGACGCAGGTACGTTATAACATACATCTTACCTACATCTTATGATATAAAACCGGCTTTAATATAAAAAATAAGCCCGGTTTCGAACTATTTAACTCAAATCATATAGTGATGATCACATGTGATATTATCGTAATGAGTTAAGTTGACCCATATGTTTGGCTTTTTTTCGGCCAAATATTTATGTAGTAAAGTCAATAATTTGGTTTGAAACCTTGGCCAAAGTTTGGTATTTGCAATTTAGCCGGTGGCCAAACCTTGGCCGAAAGGCATATTTTTGACACAAAGTATTTTCGACATACGAAGCTATTTCTGACGCGCTAAAATATTTTTCCAAAATTTTGCAAAAATACACGTTTCTGATGGATCATCGATACTGTTCCTGATGGGATAAGAAAATAACAATTCGTACCGTTCCTGTAGAGTTGGCAATTGAGTTCAATGGAGCCCAATGGAGCTCTGAATGGAGCCAATGAGTACTAGTTTGTTTCAACTCCATTTGCGTGGACATCAACTCTATTGGCTCCATTGTCAACCGCGAGTTCCTGATAGGGTTTAAAAAAAGGGTCTCTAAAAACTATATTACTATAACGGAAATATATGATGAAAAATTGGCATCGTGTGGTTTCTTTTTTAGGCCCCTCTCATGAATAGAACGCAAATAAATTTTTTTTTTTGTCCTATCAGGATCAAATATTACCGATCTACCAGGAATAAAATCTTTCACATGGTACTAAAATCGTTCGATCATATAGGGCCATGAGATACAACAGAACATGACGCTAAATCATCACATAGGAAAGTAACATGTCACATGTAACTAGTCATTTCCATGTGACGATTAGCATCACATCTTGTGCCTAGTGATTGACTCGATTATATTATGCTCGATCATTGATCGATTTAGATCAATAATTGAGCACCAATTAATAGGCTCGAGCAACAATAGGTCAATCAATGATTGAGATGCTGATCGATCAAATAAGTATTACATTGATCGATTAGAATTTTTTAATATGATTTCACCCGGGATATTATTTAATTTCTGATCTAAATGTCTAATTCATATGACCGAAAATTTTTGATGAAAATGGGATTATCGCATCGTGTTAGCCACATTATGCGGATACATAGATAAGGTTGCATGACCTCATTATTTTAATATATGGGGGGTGTCAATAGAAACCAGGCAAATCATTTTTAGTAATTTTTTTTTAAACTTTAAATTAAAATATCTTAACAACTATTAAACCAATCTTGTTAAAATTTTTTTTATTTTAATTCTATAACTACATAGAATTAAAATAAAAAAATTTTTATCAAGATTGGTTTAATAGTTGCTAGTCTAAAGTTTAAAAAAAATTTACTTAGAAACAATTTGCCTGGTTTCTATTGACACCCCCCCATATATTTTTTAACTGGTAAATATAATATAATCGATCAATGATTGACTTAATGATTGATCGATTATATCCACTCGAGCTCATAAATTACATGCTTGATCGATCATACTCGATCAAGCATGTATTCTTGATTTTTGATCGATTAAAAAAAATTTTTTCGGGTCAATCATCGATCAATAATTTTTTTTGCCAAGTCAAATCACTACCTGTGCCTTAATCCTAAATTTTGACACACTAAATTATTTTAAGCACGTCAATGGAAAAATATTTTAGAATACTCAAGACTCGTCAACGAGAGTTAACTAATTGCATTCCAACTTCTTTAGACACGTATCTTCCATCACAAATTCGTGATAAAATTGCAACCTTAGATGTTTCAGAGACTGATAAAATTAAATCAGAACAACAAATACGGTTACAACGCCAATTACAAGGATTACTGAACAGGTATGTTATATTTTTACTTTTTAATGCATTTTAGGTCCGTATAATTAATCAAATTTTTTTATTACAGATTAAGTGAAGCTAATATCGAAAACATAATTGTGAGCATAAAAGAATTATATGACAAGAACACACGACATGGTATCTTATTAAATGATTATTATTTATTGTCACGGCTGATGCTGAAGTTGGCTGATGCTGAAGCTCAGGGGTCTCTATTGGAAACTATAAGCCCTGCTAAAATCCACATATACTCTATAAATATAAAATCTACACCCAAACCCTACCCTAACCCTATAAGACAAAAGCGAAAAAAAACATCCAAAAAAAATTTTAAAATTTTATATCAAAATAGGTCAAAGATTCAGCATCAGCCAACTTCAGCATCAGCCGTGACATTTATTATCATATAACTCTTCATTAACATATTTAATACGCATTTTTTTTTTATTAATGAATGGCAGATGTGATATCGACACTTACAAAACTCGTTTTGAATATGATCTCATCAAAAACTGTGCTTCTGGATCAGTTCGTAATCTTGTATGCTGCTTTTGTCGCCGCATTATATAAAACTATAGGAATTGACTTTTGTAGGTTTAAAGATATTTACCGTTATGTTTTTTTTTAAATTATGACTGCCGCGCAATAGATGTTCATGGTATTATTCTTTCTTTTTATCAAAGGTGCGAATTTTGTACAGGCCCTTATTGAAGAATTTGAGGGTTTCCATAGTCAATTTAATAGGGCAATAGACACAAAAGACATTGATTGTAATGGTGGAAAAGAATGCATAAACTTAATTGTTCTTATATCCGAACTCTATAACTTCCGAGTTGTTTCATGCGTATTGATATACGATGTAATTCGGGTATTTGTCATAGATTTGACTGATTTGAATGTAGAATTATTGTTGAAAATTGTTAGAAGTAAGTCGTCAATGGGATTCGATGGGTGCAAGATCAACATTTATATTAACTGTATAAGAAAGATTCAGGTTATCAACTTAAACAAGATGATCCCTCATCTTTGAAGGAAATCATTCAACAAGTTCAGATTGAGATAAATAAGAAAGATCCGAATAGTTTCGGGTAAGGGCCAATGATCGTTAATCACGCATAATTTAAATTGGAAACCAACACTCCTTATTAAACAGGTCTCGTACAAAATTCATGATTGAAACAATCATGAATTTAAAAAATAATCGACTAAAACAGCAATCTTTAGCTACAGAATGCATATTAAGAATGAAGAAATTCCTCGCAAATTTAGGAAAGAGGATTCATGGTATATATAAACTATTCGTGAAATTCTTTAGTTTTGTTATCCAATATCTTAATCTCTTTATTTTGGCCCAAAGTTCAAGCAATTGAAGCTTTGAAAGTTAGTCTTGATGATATTCGGTCAATTGATACTAAAGGCATGTTAATGTTTTTGTTCTCCTTGCATAACAATTATTTAACATTTTTCACATTAAAGGCAAATGGTGGCTCGTTGGTTCGTCTTGGACTGCTAACATGACTGATAACCAATCAAAATTTATTGCCCGAAATCCGGCTGTTTCTGAGGTTCTTTTAAATTTAGCTAAACAACAAAAAATGAATACTGATGTTCGAAGAAGCATTTTTGTAGTTTTAATGAGTAGTGAGGTAAACGATATATACATGATTCGTCCGATCACTCTTTCACATTCTAAATTTAATTTAAATACTTAGGACTATATTGATGCATTCGAGAGACTGTTGAAACTTGGTTTAAAAGAAGTTCAAGCGCGAGAAATTCCTCGGGTCTTGCTCCACTGTTGCGGCAATGTATTTATAAAGTATATATATAAACTTATTAAACAATAACACTGATAAATGCATTTATTCGCAGGAAAACACTCATAATCCATATTATTCTCTAATTGCGCAACGTCTCTGCGACTACGACCACAGTTTTAAAGTAACTTTTAAATACTGTTTGTGGGACTTTCTCAGAGAATGTGGTGAAAGTGATGTGGGTGGAATAATGTTGAAGAGCATACCAGTAAAAAACACATCGGAAAAAATTTCACTAAGGAGGATTGTTAATTTGACAAAACTTTTTGCATGGTTAATTGTGAATGGAGGGTTGTCCGTTATAAGTTTAAAGGTAAAAATTTAAATTAAGTAAATTTAATAATAAATTAATCTAATCCTTATTCTTTGTTTATATAGACTGTTACTTTTACTAAATTACAATCTCAAAGTCGTTTATTTTTCCAGCTTCTTTTTTCAAACATTATTTTGACTCAAAATACGAATAAACGTAACCCACAATTACTCGCCAAAATTTTTATAAATGCGGTGCATGATCCAACATTGGCGCAAGGAATAATGTTCTTTTTACATCATTTTGTTAAAGCAGGAGACATTCTGGAAAAAGAAGATAAAGATATAGTTGAATGGGGATGCGATATTATTAAAAAAGTGATACGGAGAAGCCTAAGTGCCGAAAAGATTTTGTAATGGAATTACTTTTTGTTATATATATCTAAACAGTTAAATACATAAACTTTCTTAATTCATTATATAACTGATTTATAATTCGTGTATATTGATTAATAATTTACATATATATAATAATATTAGGGTAACAAGTACCATTTAAATCTATATGAAATATAATACATAAGATAAAAAAAAAAAAAAAAAAAAAAAAAAAAAAAAAAAAAAAAAAAAAAAAACTTGTAACGTGAACAAATTAGACAATAAGACAATAAATAGAAGAAATAGAAGTTACTTGTTATTATAGACACATTATAAAATTAGTTAATAAAAAAATTCAAAGTATAAAACTAATCTGGTATATCTATATGTTAAATATAATTGAGTAAAAAAAAATTAACCAAATTAACCAATCCTTTCAACGAATCCCGGATCAACCCATCCTCTCTCTCCAGTATCCGCATTGACCGCAAACCACCACTTCCCACCCTCATCGATAAGTATAATTTTGAGCAAAGCTCCTGGTTTAAAGTTTAATTCATTTTTTTCCTTCGAATTATTTGTATGAATAGTTTGACATAAAAATAGGGTTTCGTCATCTTCACCAGTCAAGGAATCATGAAATACATCATCGTCATCCTCTTCTAGTGATCGATGATTTATAATACCATCAGTAGCATATTTTTTATGAGCGCTATATCGCTGTTGCGATCTTTTTTTAATTTCTTGGAAATTAAAACCATCATCTAAAAAGTTTTTGGATCGGTTTTCATGATCTGAGTCATCAAATCCAAAGGAGTTTTGTATTTTGTTATTTAATGAATTATCCGAATACCACGATGAAGACCGTTCTAAAAAATCAGTAAAATTATTATTTTTAATGAGTCACTGCAATTTATGATAGAAGTCATATCACTTTGATTGTTACCTGTTCGATTTTGTGAATCGTCTGCTTGTTTTGATGAACCTGAAGATCCAAGCGATTCTGAAAAACTAGATCTTTGACCATTCCTATGCCTCTCAGTACCTTCAGTAAAATCTGTAAATGTTAAAAATGATATATGAAAGTTACATATTGCCATATAATGTAATAATTGCATATGGTCATTATCCAATAAGTCAATGATTAGACATACCTTGTTTATTATTCAAAATAACTAATTCACTTAATCGATCTTCCATTCCTAATGAACCATGGAAATAATTCGTATATTCTGTAGTTACATCTATGTCTCTCAGAACCAATTCTCTATCATCTGATATTTCCTGTAGAGCCTCTACGTCTATACATTTATAAAAATATTGTCGGAAATCCATATCCATCTGGCGGTAAAATTTAGCTTGAATTTTAATTAAGTCTTGTATAATTATATCAAAATATTCTGTAATGTAAACAAAAAACAAGGGCAATTCTTCGTGTAATTGATCTGAAATCGATACATAAGCGTCTGCAGATTGTTGGAGCGATTTGTCAGGCTGAATATAAATATTTCCGGTTATTAAAAGAACATATGTTTTTTTCACTGCACATTAAAAAAATAAATTGGCTAATTACAGTTGCACCCTTAGCTTTAATCGAATTAGCTCTGTCATAATCTAAAATCTTTCGTTCTCGTTTCTTCATTACGGCCGCAGGTGCTTTAAAGTGTTCCAAAAGTTTTTCAATTTGAGGATATATTATTTTCTTGATTGTGTCTTCCTATCATTGTTTATACCTTAGTCAATATTTATTAATCGCTTATATGCGTTTGTAAACATTGCTATATACCATTTCCGTCCCACAAGATAATGAAAAACTTCTGATAGCTTTTCCATATTTGACAATTCTCACACAATCATCTGAGTTTTTATTAGCAGCTGCCCCTAATATATAAAAGTCCTCGATTGCAGCTGCTAAACGTTGCTGGTTTTCGAAAAACGCTGCAGAAATAAAAATAATATAAATATATGCAATGTAAATACTGTACGTGTAACTCCTTTTACTCACTTTTAACTTGCTTTACCCAATTTCTCACATCCTTAGCTAATTGAATTCCTTTTTGTTCTAAAATTTTAAACTTGGCCACATAGGCTTTATAAAGTTCATCTTCAGTAGGTTTTGCAATACCAGTAGCATGCTTTATCTTTTGGTTTTATTATTCAAATATTAATATTTTCGAATCAATTCTTAAGACAATAAAATATTCGCCTACCATTTGACCTCTTCTTGTAAATGATTTCGTAATACCATGACTAAAGCAACACAAATATTACAATCTAGTCCCGAAAAAAAGAACAGGCATACATATTCATAAAGGCTCATAAATACTCACAGGACCTATTTAAATAATTAGGCATATATAAATGAAAGTATTCATAGTTTCAATTAAATATAATAAATACATAAAAAAACTCACATCTGAATCTGATCTTTTTTTACTTCCTACAATTTTTTCAACTATATCTTTACGCCTCTTTATTTCATTAATACGTTCCGCAACTTTAGTAATTTCTGAAAAAGCAAATTGAAGATGCTCATAATCCTGGTGCGAAGGTTTTGTAAGTGATAAAATTTGCTATAAACATATTGTTAAAAAAAGTTAATGCCCGCGAAGCGTAAATATTTAAATATATATTATTGCATTTGAAATTTTTCTTACTTGCAATAATAGTGGATATTTCAATACACGTTGCACAGGCTTGATTAAAAGACTAGCAATGTCCCAACTTCTCGTTCGACCTTCACATTGGCTTTTACATTTCTTTAGAAACATCATTCAAAAATTTAATCATTAAACTTTATCCGTAAAAACAGTGGCCAAAAGAAATTTAGACAAAAACCTGTAAAAACCCTTGAACTAGTTCATCATTATCGAATTCTTGAAGTTTCTGAACAGCTGCCTCATGTCGTTTACAATATTCTCCATAAACTGCTTCTAACCTGCTGTCCTCACCCTGAGACTTGCTCATCTGTTTAAAATAAATACAAAGGTCAAGATCTTGATGACAAAAGCGGGAAACAATTTCTTACCATCTGTACAAATGCCTCTCCGATAGCTGTATTATCATTCTCATGCTCATAATGCTTATCAGGATCATCATCTGTCTCCCCGATTCCACTAGCTACAAGCAATAAATTTAAAAAATGTTCCGAAAAGTCTATTATATCCGGAAGATTACTAAATATTGTTTTACAGTCATATGGGTCGAAAATAGGAATTTGTTGTGCTTGTATAAAATACACCTTATAGGAAAAATTATTTAGAAGAATATTAAGGAGGATTGAAGTTTAATTTCATTTAAAGTTACCTCTTCTAAAAGTACCATGTCTTTAAAGAAAATCCTTTCAGTTTCTACTAACTCTTTTATAACATTCCACAACTTTCTGCGTCTTTTTAAATCAATTGAATATTCATCCTCTTCAACAAGTGTTGTTTCGCTTGAAAAACTAGTCAATGATATTTCACTCTTAGATCCACTATTTATATCTGAAAGAGGGGATGTAACTTTTATAGATGGAGACTGTGAAGGAGATTGCGTTGGTATCGGAGGTAAAGCTTTTGAAGTTTCTAGGTGTAAATCCTTGGGCCGTACTAAAGTTGGAGATGACCCTGAAAGCAAATTCGCAATGCTAGCTCTCTTTGCTTCAAAATCATTTGATGGTATAACAGTAGAATTTCTTTTTGAAGATTGTGCACTATATGAATTACTTTTCCCAGCATTTTTATTAATTGATGAATTCGATGTCGTTTGCTGTGACGTGGTATCTGAATCATTTAAACTAATTTCCTCATTCATCTTTAATACCTGATTAATATATGGGATATCAACCCAATCAAAATCGACACTATCTTCACTACTAGCGAATGAGTCTGATTCCTTAATATTGGCACTATTTGTGTGTTTGGATGAGCTAGTAGGTGTACTTACTTTTTCATTAGAGTGATTACTGCCAAATTTTTTTGTTGGAATAGGAATCTTTTAGTCACCGAAATGAAATTAGTTTGAAAATAATCATAAATAAAATAAAATCTATTAACAATATTCAAATCGTAAACTCACCATACTATCACCCTCATCAGCTTGTTGAAACTTAGCTTTGATGTCGTCAAATATTAACGAAGATTCATCGATATTCGCCTTTTTATCACTCGCAAAATTGTCACGTGAGACAGATTTTTTTATGTAAGTTTTCTTAACCATTGGAACGGGCAATTTTGGTGATAAAGGAAGCGATGGAGCGACACGGGATTTGATAATCGTTTGATCTGCTGTTATGTTCGGATCTTCAAAAACGCTTGACAGCCTATTAATATTTGGCCCACGGATCATTGTCGTGTTGGAATTCGATTGTTTAGGAAGAGTGGATGATGAATTTGGTTCACTATCAATTCTATTTGAAGGTGCTGCAGAAAGTTTAGGAGGCTTTGGTTTGAGTGTAGGTGGAGTTTTAGACTTCTGTGTTTTCGGTATTCGAGTGGCACCATTTTTGCGAGTACTTGGATCCATAACCTTTCAATATCCCCACAAACACGGCAAAAAAAAAAAAAATAAACAAGCCGTTAAATTCTGAAATTATGCTAAATCCTTGAAATTTGATCTAATACATCACAATCGAATAGTATTATAATTAATATCAATCCAAATATTTGAAAGAAACCTTTTGTAACTAATAATTACTGCATATAAGTTCAAAAGTAAAATTCTAAGCTGCTGCAAAAGGTAAATCAATCTATTATAATCAAAATTATTTATTTCGTTAGTCATACATTTGGAAGCAACGGAAAGATCTTAGTATAATCGACGCAATAACTACTTTTTATTTGCCGTCTATCAAATCCAAAGCTTTAAATTCCATAAATTATTTCAGGTCTATTAAAAGAAAAAAGCTCAGTTTTAAAGAATTTTAACGAATTTGAGAATTTGAGAATTTGAGGATTAAAAGCATTTAGGAGTTTAAAATTTAACTGGAACCTTAGTGTGATTGATATCGCGCAGCCCGCGTCTACGTTAACGGTTCTACAGATTGGTTGAAAATAGGCTAACAATTCCGGCTTATTTTTTAGCTTGCCGATCAAACACAATATAAAAATATGCATTACATGTGTTTATTATATTACTTTTTCCTATGTATGACTGTATGACAATAATGTGTTATGTTACATCCTTTACTATTAACTAAGTATTATCCCGAAGACAAATTGAACTTAAAATGAAAATCTCAAGGACTAAGAATGAATATATAGCGTCACAACGTAAGAAAAAAAAAATTAAAGGAAAGACTGCTTCTAGGTATATTAACGTTGTTATCATATTTCCAAATCCTCTAAATCCACCCTTGATACTGATATATATATATATGTGTGTTTTTTCATTTGACAGCCCATTTACCGTTATTAGTTTGGACGATCCAAAGTATATTGAACCAAGACCAGTTACCAGAGGTGTCATAGAATTTAAGGATAATCACTTCTATGGCAGGAGATTACCAAGAAAAAATAGTAAGCTTGCATCGTTTATATATTACCGATTAAAATTATGTATAACCTGTAATTATTCTGTAGCCATCTTGAATGTTAGTCAGGGAAGTTTCGGTAATGTTCCCGCTATCAGGTTTAAACGAAAATAATATAGCTTGCAATTTTATAAGAAAACAAAAATTATATAAATATATGTATTTCTATATATATTATTTATTATATAAAATTTTTGCTAGTAAATTCGAGAGGTACAGTAGAAAGTTTTACCTAGATAACCAAGGATTAATTGCAATTTCTGAGATATAGTAGCTTCCCTTAGACCCTTACTAAGAAACCGCCGTAACGGCTCTGTGTCAAGTATAAGTGCGGAAATATTTACGTCATTGGTTATATCTCATTTTAAAGAAATTCCAGCATAAATAATGAGCCTAGAAATTTAAAGAATCCCACATTTAATTAAGCATTATTTTCATGTGATGGTTTAGCATCATATCCCACATGAGATGATTTGAAATCACTTCCAACCCTATTATTTTACATTAAGAGTGTTCTCCCTTGCTTTATTTATTTTCATTATCAGCAAATCGTAGCGACTACCGATAAACAAATATAACTCCTTCGACAACACCAAGTGCTTCAACTTCCCCTTTATGGACTTCACAAATATTCACAACTTTTTGCGCCTTTAGCTTCGAACAAAAAAGAATAAAAAATAAAATAAAAATGAAATTGCCGCATTTGACATAAAAGTTAGAATAAATATTGACATGATATACCTTTGGTTTCTTTGGATTTTTTATTAGCGATATGAGTTTCTAATATAAATGTAACGTAATAATTTTTTGACAACTATAATTCGCTGAAGATCCATGACACAAAGCAAAGTGCTTGAACAACCTCTTCAGTGAAGCGGCAATTCACTTGATCAGTTCTTTTTTGACCCCTACTATTTAATTGAGAACATCCTAAGTCTATACAGATCCATATCATTTCACCAAAAAATCGCTACGAAATGAGTTGTTTCTTACAAAAAAAAATCTTTAAGCCAGCTTAACATCAAATAATATTCAAGGGCATCTTTCTTCATACAGCACATTGATTGTACGAGAAATTTCAGTAACAGTTTCCATTATTTTCTTTTTCTGTCTTTCTGTCGGCACTCGCTTAATCCATCGATGCCAACGGTCAGGATGAAAGCGTATCTGTTCCTGACGTAATATAGTTCTTATTTCAGAATTATCTTCAATGCCTGATAATAAAAAATCATCTATACTGTCTTTTGATGGTCTTTTTATATCAGCGGTAGGCCATGGAATATCTTTGAATTCAATCGATGATTGTCCATTGACATCAAATTGATTCCAGCGAGCTAAATATAAGGCTCGTCTTTCAAGTCTAATTTCTCGTAGACGTGCTTGTTTATGACGCATTAACCGTCGTTGTTCTGCCTGCATCTCTGCCATTTTTCTCTGTTTCTCCTTTTGTTTCCGTTTAAATTCTTCTCTCCTTCTTTTATCCTTTATTTCTTGTTCATATTGTTTTTCATACATGCCTTTGCGAATGAATGCAGCATAATCTTCCTCAGACAAGCTGTCTATACCTTTTGAATCACGAGTTCCTTCTTCATGGTAAAATGAATTTGAATAGTAATCACCTTCATCTTCAGCCATCGCATCGAAGAGATGCTGTAACCATATCTTACTCGACATCAAAAATATTAAACGAGATTGCAATAGTAAATGAAATGAAATATATATAACAGAATGGTAACAGATTAATTAATTTCATTTTGATTGGATACTTATTTTATATTGACAAAATATTGTTACACGAGTTTTTTATATTATTTTACAATAGAATTTGCAATCAAGTTAGATCAAGTGTTACACCAACTTTTATTAGAAGCGATTCTGATAGAACGATAATAGTATTATGTATTTTTTAAACTTTTAAATAGTAGTGACTAATAAAAATAAAGATTTTCTTTCGAATAAATGGTTCAAACTTCACGTGAGCAAGATTAAGATAAATCGTTTTACAAAATACTATAAAAATATTGGGGATGCAAATTTTTGGATTACAGGAGTAATGAAGGTTTGGAGTCTCAACGAACATTCAAATTTTTTTAAGAGCATTAATATTAAAATAGTGTTCTCTTATTTAAGACCATCTTATTCTTTAAAATGTTCTCAAAGAGAACATTTTTAAAACTTTATGTTCTCAATTTGATTAGATTATGTGAACAAAAAGTTATATAAAATTTTAATTTTATTAATATTACAGTCGCACCCCCCTAAGTGCATGCCCTCGGGACCATAGTGAAAAAAAGCCAAAATGTGCACTTAGAGGGGGTTTGCACTTAGAGGGGTTAAAATTTATAATTGTTATATTGTTTGGGACCAAGAGGGGCCGTGCACTTAAAGAGGTTTTTCATATACCGTGCACTTAGGGGGTGTGCACTTAGGGGGGTGCGACTGTATATGAATTTTTGACTTATTAATTTTCAATTATAATACACACAGAACTTTGTACTATAACAAGGTTCGCATCCAGAGGATGCAGATGCGGTGAGCATCTAGCAGCATAGCAGTTGAGACTAAATAAATAACAGTTGATACTGAAAAAACATAGATTTCTGACCGATCAAAGACATTATATTATGACGAATTTATTAAGTAAACCAAAATCTGAAAATTTGACTACAAATTTAATATAATAAATTTTTATGTATAATATAATATGTCAAAAGTAACAAAGATGGGTTAGACATGTTATCAGTATAGATCAGAGGTCCAACCAAATTTTTTAAAGATTCGGCATCAATTTATTAATATGTAATTTGGCACCTAAAATTTAATTTTAACAATCAGAGACTTGGACTTGGTGACCGAATTTTAGCTTAATTTCATAAATTCGACATAATGCAAAAGGCAAAATAAACATTATGATTCTAAATCCAAAGCCCAATTAAGAATACCCAGAAATCTAAATATATCTACAACATATATTTTAAATTGAGTCTTATACAGTGTTGTCATCAGACAATGTTTAAATGGATCTAATTTATATTGAACATTTAAACCATGTCCAATTTGTCCAAATAATTTAAAAATATGCCCTATCGTATTGCAGTAAAACCTCCATAAGTGCACTCTTATAAGAGCAAAGCCTTTATAAATAACACATACAAATTCTGGCTCAAATATATACATATACATATGATCTCTACAAATGCACTTTCTCTTATTGATCTCTAAGTGCACTTTGTTAGAGTTTGGTCCCAAGAACGTGCGCGCATTTACGGAGGTCCAACAATTTATTAGATAGATAGATTATTTTCAAACATTATACTTACTCAATTGAAGGTTTTTTAATATTGATATAAATTAATACTGTACAAAAAAATTAACAGTGAATTATGAATAAATTAGTTAAAACCTGAACCATAAATTGATTATATTATAAATTTAAAAATCACTGAGATTGTACCTGTATATTAATGTTAATACGTGTAAAGATATTCTAGTAATTAATAATTTGCAAATGTGCAAAGCAGCAATAGCATAAATCATATTATTTAGTTTCAAAACTTAATGCCATGTTCCAACCATAAAAAATACAAATAAGAGCTTGTACACATTTTCCAGAAAGGTATACACGCTGCAAAGAGCCCTAATGAGTTTTGAGAATTAATATAAGAAAGGAATGTTAAGATCCATTTGGAAGGAACAAAATATTCATAAAAATAGTTTACTAAATTTCGATTCAGCTGACAATGATGCCAATGTACTTTGAGGTATCCCGACCCGGAATTTTGGGGACCCTTCTGTATGAGTTATAAAAATTATAAATACGAGAGTTTATTATTAATACGAAAGCTTATAATAGTAATTAGCTATAGTTATAGCATATAATTTAATCGGCTCATAGATCTAAATTGGCTCCATATAACACAAGCTGAACCATAGCTCAGTTAAGCTAATCCGCCTACGACTTTGCAGAGCCATTTTGCATCACTACTCATATGGCTCCTATTTATCAGGTCACTGCTACCCGATTAATTTTCTGTAAATTAATTAGAAAATCATATACAGCTCACTCTTGTTATAATGAAATCCTCACTATAGCTTATATTGAGAGAATACTATATGAACTTCACCATATCAAATTGAAGTTTATAATTTTGGAATTCAAAATTCTTTACTGTATCGAATCTTCACTATAATGACTTGAATTTCTTGGATTACAAAAACTTTAAATCCAATACGCTTGTATAGTACTATTAGAAAAAATTTTTTTTATAATATATAGTAGTACAAGTGAATACAAAATATATAAAAAAGGTTAGCATTCGATCTGCGCCTCAAATGGTTTTTTTAAATATAAATAGGACTGTTGTTCATAGCGAAGTGAAAATGGAGTGCTAAGGATCAAGATCAAGATCAAGATCAAGAATCAAGATCAAGAATCAAGATCTAGATCAAGAATAGAGATCAATAATAGAGATCAATAGCCTACTATGCAAAACACTTTCAAACTCGTAATACCATCAATTCCTTTTATATACATTTTTCGCTAAAAATGGACAGCGATTCTTGCCAAGAAAAACTAAATCTTGTTTCAAATATTCAAAACCGTAACACAAATATGAAAGCGCCTTTTGAGAGAGGTAACAGTCATCTGATTTTGTCAATATGATTTTCGAATGTTACACAAAATGACAAAGTCACTTTTTTAAGATTTCATCTATACATGAGGACGAAAGCATTTCGGGTTTTAAAACCTGAAATTAAAATTTGAAGACGAAATTGTTTTTGACCTATTTTACTTGAAAGACGAAATTATTTGATACTTTTTTTGAATAGACGAAATTGTAAAGAACTTATCTATATAAATTTAATTTGCTCTTCCTTATAAAAAATTTTAATTTTCTCTAATTAAGACGAAATAGGCCTTTTTCAAAAATCAATTTCGGTGGCATTACTAATTTCGTCTAAAGTTTTAGTTGCAGCATATCATGTTTTCTAAGGCAAAATTATTCGTGAGGTTTTTATGAATCGAATAGTTTAAAAAACATTAAAAATAACCATTTCTATATAAAGTATAGTGTTACCAAAGTTGGGCAACTATTTTGTCTTCAGTCACTTGATGTTTTTCAGTATATAAAATTTTTGTCTGAAAAGTAGATCAAAAGATGTGCCTGTGCGAGACCTTTTGGAAAAGGTTTGGTTTGAAAGGGTGGTATATTATAAACAAGGTAATAAAAAATGAAAAAAATGAATTTATATGTATTGTATATATAGATTGTTCCATTTAGCATTTTTAGTTCATGGCAGTATTTGTTTTTGGCATCATCGCTTTATAGTGTTCAAGTTTTCTGTTTATCTTTAGCATCATTATTTTACAGTGTTCAAGTTTTCTTTCTCTTTTGCATTATTGTTTAAAGATTCTTGGGAATGCGTTTCTAGTTTTCGTCACTGTAGGTTATGGCCCTACAAGATTTTTCATTGCTGTAGTTAGAGGTCTTACCCGGGTCAAAAAATAGTAACCCGGGTCAAACCCGACTTGAAATTTTTTGACCCAGGTTGTAACCCGGGTCAGATAGGTTATATAAGTTTTAACTTGTCTGCCTATTATTTGTATGTGAACTTTAAGAATGACCAGAACACCGATGTATGCACTAAATTCGCTATAGTGGAAGCTTGAATTTCCACTTCCAGGTTTTCATTCTGCAACACTTATTTAGGATAATGATTAAGACATGTACTATATCGAGTGTTGCAGGAGGAAATCTGGAAGTGGATATCTTAAGAATTATGCAGTGTACACTAGGAATGTGGTGAACGTAGTAAAAGGGAGAGAGTTGTTTGTATAGTTAATTAATAAAATTAAAATGAAGTATATTGTGGCTAGCTGAGGTGTGAAGCATTATATGAGTTTTCTTTTTTTTTAATTTATTATATTTTTTTTAATTTATTTTTTTAATTTATTTTTTTTTAATATATTTTTATTTTAACATTTTTTATGGATTTTATAATTTATCACCGTAGCGGAAATATCGCCAGAAAATAGCAATTCGGGTTAAGAGGTTAAATTTAATGTCACTTTTTTAAAGTTAGCTTTTAGTGTAATTATGCAATTGAATTTGTAATACTGTAATAAACAAGTACAATTAGTAATTATCATGAAACAAGCAGCAAAAATTCGTTTGCCGTTATATACCTGCTAAGTACATGAACCTCCATAACGAAAAAAATTATTGAATTCTATCACAGAAAGTTTATCCACCCGTTTTCTACTTATTTAATATTAAAGATCAAATGTAAATTTTAAATCATAGTTTAAGTAATTGTAACCGGAAGTTATTTAAAATTTTAACGTTAACATAAAATTATCTTTTAAAATTTATTTATAAAAGACGAATTTTGAAAATATTAAAAATATATGTGCCCAGGTAATTCTGTGTCATACGAATCAGTGCCCATCGTGGCTTGAGCATAACTCAAATTTACTTTCTGCACATAAGAAGTTTTGTCGTTACTACATATTAACAAATGTAAATTAGTAATCATATATTCAATATATGTGTATAAAATACAAGGTACTTATCTATTACATCTTTCATCTCAATTTTCTTACTTCTTTCGCCTCGATTTTCTAACAATTTGCTTATAAAATAATCTTTATCTTCGATTGTAAATATTATCAGTTATCGTTATGTCAAACACATTACTAATCTGCTCACCAGAAAACCAAAATACTTGTGGAAAGTGTGGTGAAAAAGGCATAATATACTAACTTGTAATTGAAGACGCAAACAAAAAGAATTAATTTACTCATATAAATGCTGCCTTTATGCTAGGGTTCCGAAATTTGATCCAGGTTTGATTTGAGTTTGATCAACTCCAAATCAAACCAAACTCAAACTAAAGTTTGAGATTAAACCCAAATTCAAATAAAAAATAATCAAATTCAAACCAAACCCAAATACTATACTAAGTTTAATTTGAGTTTGATTTAAAGTTTGCAAACTAGTTTGAGTTTGAATAACATAAATATATTTTTATATTTTAAACAAGTTACTTAATTGATAATCCACCTGTCAACTAGAGAGTAATCATAGATGAAATGTGGCGTGCTTCCATTTAAAACTTTTTTCTTACTAGGTTAATGGTACTTGTCGACTAATTGAAAGTTGTAGAGCATGTCAAAATGCATCTAATGGTAGTTAGATCATCCAAATCGGTCTAGTGGATGGCAAGATAACGTCGAAAAACAATTGGCCAACTATATAAAAATCCGTGATGGAGATTATATATGAAATCACTATAGGCAAAATGTGGCGTGCTTCCATCTAAAACATTTTTTCTTACTAAGTTAACGATTCATGCCCACTAATTGAAAGTTGTAGAGCTTGTCGAGACGCATCTAACGGTGGTTAGATCATCCAAATCGGCCTAGCGCATGACGAGATATCATTGAAAAACGATTGGTCGACTATATAAAATCTCTTATGTAAACAATGTTTGTTTACATAGAGATTTTATATAGTTGGCCAATCGTTTTTTGATGATATCTCGCCATCCACAGGGCCGATTTGAATGATCTAACCACCGTTAGATGCGTCTCGACGAGCTCTATAACTTTCAATTAGTGAACATATACTGTTAACTTAGTAATAAAAAAACTTTTAGATAGAAGCACGCCACATTTTGCCTATAGTGATTTTCATATGTAATCTGCGTCACAGAATTTTATATCGTCTCCCAATTGTTTTCGATGATATCTCGCCATCCATTGGGCCGGTTTGGATGATCTAACCACCATTATATGCATCTCGACGAGCTCTGCAACTTTCAATTAGTGGACATGTATCGTTAACTTAGTAAAAAAATTTTGTAGATGGAAGCACGCCACATTTCGCCTATGGAATCACTTTCTAGTTGACAGGCAGATTATCAATTAAAATAGAAAATATATTTATATTATTCAAACTCAAACTAGCATGATGGAAAGTCATTTTGATTAGCTGATGTGGTACAACTATAACATTGATCATTACACAATTATTTATATTAGTTTTAAAGTATACTCTATATAAAAACGTAATCGCTCATATGACAAGTCGTCGTATATGTCACCTATGAGCGAATAACTTTCAGAATATATTGGTCTTTGGCCTTACTAGCAGCTGCCAAATCTAATCAGATATAATCAGATTCCCAGGTGACTTTTACTAATAGTGCATTTTTGCTATTAGCTTAATAGTATGTAGCTAAGTAGGCTCAGGAAGTACTTTTTTTTTTTGAGTTTTTTTAAAAGGCGTTACCTCAACAGCTAATTTGTTCTTTAATCAAGATGCCCTAGGTGAATACAAGAGAGATCTAACTGATCTATAAAAGGTGGTTCTTGTAAGACATACGAACTATTAAGTATGAAAAAAGCGTTTAATGGTATTTTAAAGATTTACTTTTTGTAAATTTTTTTATTTTTTTTTAAAGCGTTAACGGCTAATATAAGGTTGAAATTTCTAATTAAAATAATATAGTAGCTATATGAATGAAATAAATTTAATTTAAAGGAAGATAGGAATTCTGGCAATATTAGTTGCACTTCGCAAGAATACTTCGTTGGATTCTGGTGATAATGATCTTGAATCAGAGTAAGAGAAAGTATTCAGCAAGAATACTATAAAGACTTCTTGAATCCCGGTAATAATTCTTAGTTCAGAATCGTTGTAGTTGGTGTAAGAACTATCAAAAAGCAATTGAATGGTAATTGAGTTAGTTTTTGTAATTTTTTTTTTTTGTATTCAATAACTAATACATATAGTTTTGAAATTTTTAATTAATATAGAGTTATAAGAAAGAATCGAATAATATTTAATAGGTAAAATAGTAATTTTAATAAAAAATAGCTCCATTAAGTTTGAAAAAAGCAGTTTTAATAGTAATTAACCTTTTCTAAGAATGATAATTTATTGAATGATGATTTTATTATAGATATGAAGTTTTGATTTATTTTTTATCAAATAAATTTTATTTATTATGTAAATTTTGATTATTCGCTGCTTATTATATAGTAATTATAAGATATTATGATTAATATTATGAAATTTGTTGATGTGCTGCTGCACAGCACATTTCAGCAACCATTTGTTCTGGCAAAACAAATTTTGATATTTATTATATCTGGAAAATGTATACCAGGTTGGTGCGCCACAGTAGCTTGATAGGAATTATTTCTTCGAAGATAATACTAAGAATTATCGCCAGGATTCAAGAAGTCATTACAGTATTCTTGCTGAATACTTTTTCTCACTTTGATTCAAGATCATTATTACTAGGATCCAACGAAGTATTCTTGTGAAGTGCAACTGATATTGCCAGAATTTCTATCTTCCCTTAAATTAAAATTATTTCATTTGTATAGCTACTATATTATTTTAATTAGAAATTTCAATCTTATATTAGCCATTAATACTTTAAAAAAAAAGATAAAAAAATTTGCAAAAAGTAAATCATTAAAATACCATTAAACACTTTTTTTATGCTTAATAGTTCTTATGTCATACAAGAACTACCTTTTATAGATCATTTAGATCTTTCTTGATTACAGAACAGATTAGCTGTTGAGGTAATGCCTTTTAAAAAAAAAAAAAAAAAGTACATCCCAAGTCTACTTAGCTATATACTATTAGGCTAATAGCAAAAATGTGGTATTAGTAAAAGTCACCCGGGAATTTGATTATATCTGATTAAATTTGGCAGCCGCTAGTAAGGCCAAAGACCAATATATTCTAAAAGTTATTCGCTCATAGGTGACATATACGACGACTTATCATATAAACGATTACATTTTCATATAGGGGTACTCTAAAACTAATATAAATAATTGTGTAATGATCGACATTACAGTTGTACCACATCAGCTAATCAAAACGACTTTCCATCATGCTACTCAAACTAGTTTGCAAACTTCAAACTCAAATTCAAACCAAACTCAAATTTAACTAAAAAGTTTGCTTCAAATCAAACTCAAATATTTTTTTAAATCATAGTTTGGGTTTGAGTTTGATTTCAAATCAAATCAAACCCAAATCTGACTAAAGTTTAATTTGATCCGGGTTTGTAGGAACCCTACTTTATGCTATACGTCTAAAAATTACATTGAAATGTTTCACTAATTCAATGTAACGATTTTTTTTTTTTAAAAAAAAATAACGAATATTAAATAATAACACAAATGCTTTTATGAATAAAAGTTGATAACTGTATACGTATTATTTCTTCAACCATGTGATTACATTGGGCCGTATTTTAAATATCGTCTTAATAAATAAATAAATGCAAGTGACGTAACTCAATATTAATAAACTTTGGCAGGTTCCTTAACCCAGGTTACCCAAATTTTGACCTGTGACCCGCATAACCCGTGGCATTTTCTAACCCGTACGAGTTAATCCGATCTGGGTAACTGCACTAGCCGTAGTTTGTTTTAGGTTTTGCTTTGTCGTCATCGGCATTCTTGTAAGTGTAGATTTTGTTGTTCATAAAGTTCTCTTTTTGGGCCTTCATTAGTACAGTTTGGTCATTCATATTTTATTTCTTTGTTTATTGGTCCTAATACTTGGAGTAATTTTGTCTAATTCTTTCTACATTCTTTGTATGTTCATTTTTGTGTATGTTTCAATATAGTATTATACATATCAGTGGATCGACGTAACATGTCAGCTCGACCAATCATGATCAAGGATCATCAAAAAAATTTTACGCGAAAATTTATTACAAAGCGAATTTTCACAAAAACGGCCTTTTTAACCAGCTTTGTATTTATAATTAAGTACGTAGAAAATTACGAAATTCATGTATTTAATTATAAGCCAAAAGTATATTAAAAAGGATATTTTTTTTGAAAATTAGCTTCTGAATTTACCTTTGATAGTTACCAACCCATTTCTCAATGCCCAATCCATCCTAAAACACCCAAATATTTCAACAAACGATAAAAGTGCTTCTTTCTACAGCTTAGCATAGCTTTTTTATTAAGTTTTATTGGTTTTTTAACTTGTCTAGGCGTCAAAAAGGCTCTTTTGTTAGTTGTAACAAGTACTTCGTTTGTTAGTTTTTCAACGTTACTTAGGAGCAAATTTTTATGTAAAAGTTTATCGAAAAAAGACCCAATTACGCCGATCCGCTGATATGATTTGTATAATTTTAGTATATTTTTAAATATTAGTATTAGAAAAATATCATAGAGATATTAAGAATAGTACAAATTTTATTAAACCAACCAAATATGTAGGATTAGTTTTATTAGAAGAACTTTTCTTCATTCTTAAAAAGGAGTTATTTTTACTATAATTTCTATGATGGTATGATATCTTAGTATGATATCTTAGTACGTTATCATAGTATATTATCATAGTACATTATCTTAGTATGTTATTTTAGTATGTTATCTTTTTTTTTTAATATTAGAGGTGTAGCTCCTGTCCCAAACTTTATTAATACTTAAGCAAATTGACATATAGTGGTGCCTTTTATATATACATATTATATACAAGTATTGAGACTAGGACTTCAGGCTATAAAACCTTTTATCCATAGCTAAAACCCACCAGAGCCTCCCATATTCCCATTTATATAGTTGACCTGGATTTGTACGTCTCTTTTCAACCAACAATCAGCACCCACATATCCGCCACTTTACTCATATTTCCTAATTCATCACTTCCAATTTGGTGTGTGTTGCCAGGTAGGCGCTTTATGCTTCCAAGTTAGTGTACCCGAAATCTGGTTACCCAGAAAATCCCTTACTAGCGTACTTTTCGGTGGTTCGTATCTTAAGCCATGCAGCTGCCTCTACCACATTGGGTAAGTATCTCAAGCCTGCATGCTACCACAACCAGCTGGTTTCCTGCAACTTGAGGACCCAGGATTTAGCGTTCTGAATTTGGAGATGTGCGAACGACTGTACTTCCCACTATAGTGGCAAGAACCTGGGCTTTCGCAAATGCTTCCAGTACCGAATATAGTTGGATAGCATCATGAGGCTAGGGAAGACCCAATCACTACTGCATGCACTTATACTAGCATATACCCGTATTGGTGGTCCCAAATCCTTTTAGCATCCGAAGACTTCCATATGGATACGCCCAGAGCTCCATTGGGTCTTGACATGTACACGCCTTCATGTTTCCGCCTCTTAGTTCTGTCTGTCCTTGTGAAGTTCACTAGACCCCAGTACCCGGTCAGTTACTCTTTGGATCCTTTTCCCCAGTAATTCCAGACTACCAATCCAGTTGGCCCGGAAGGATCGGTCTGCCAGGCTTTAGGTGCCTAAGGTCCCCCTTTCCTTGGTTCATGCTTCTATAACACATGACCTTTTCCTCAGGTACGACTCCGGTGGCCAGATTGGTGGGCCCCCTTTTGCTATAGGGGCTCTTGCCCGTCCAGTTTCCCGATCAGTTACCACTAAGATCCTTTTACCCGGTACTGTCAAAAGTCCAGCTACCTCTTCACTCGGGACTTGCCAAACGGGTTTCAATTGTTCCGGTCCCTTGGCTTTAACCAAAGTTACAAGTAATCTACCCGACCGATCGATGAACAAATGTTATCGTAATACAGACCTATTTTTCAATTCATCTCCAGTGGGATTTGAACTCTAGACCTGCCGCTTGGGGGTGACAACCAGACAGCTTCTCTATGTTGCCACACCCTTTAGTATGTTATCTTAATACATTATCTTAGTATATTATCTTAGTACATTATCTTAGTATGTTATTTTAGAACTAGGGTTCCAAACCGGATTGAAAATCTCCAACTATGACCTGTCGGGTGAAAACCAATTGGAACCGGTTATCCGAAACTAAAACCGATTATCCGATTAAAAACGGGTCAACCGATTGTAATCAAATAATGCTAATCGAGTGACCCGGATACCCAATTATCTATATATTACAGCACATTTGTAAAAATAATTTTGTCCCCAAAACTTAAATTTGAGGACAAAAAATTAGTTAAATTTGACAAGCACGCCGTAATGAGAAATATCGTTGCAGGTCGACATAATAAAAAAAATCGGATTACCCAGTTTTTAACGAGTGACCTGTTTGTGTTATATTAATTTGGTTTGCATATTTAAACCGGTTTGTCAAAATTGCAATCCGGTTGATATTTTTTTCAGTTCGGTTGATCGATTGGACAGTTAACCAGATTGGATATTGGAACCCTAATTAGAATGTTATTTTAGTACGTTATTGTGAAAATTCCAAGTTTCTATAGATATATAAACCCTGTTTTTTCTCCCAAGGCTGAACAGATTTTGTCCTTTACTTTTCTTTCCTTCTAAAAATACTTATACTTAAAAGTATTATACCTAATAAACTGATATTATCCTTTGACTATAAATTTTTTATTTTTAACTTTGTTCTTTTATTTTCTTGTTTATATTCTCTTTATCTTCACATTCCTTACTCTCACACATGTTAAGTCAAGTGATATAGTTTCTTGTGCAAAAGTTACAATATTACAATAGGTTGAGTAGAAATTTTCTTTTTCTTATTCTTTAACACTGTTGGGTATGTATATTTTTCTAATTACTTTCTTTCTGTAGATAGTTTTGTCTTGTTTCATTAGGTTTGGTCTTTTTTTGCTAAATTTTATGCTTTGCTTTGTTGAGTTTTGTTTATCTTTATCAGGATCTATTAGTTTTTTATATTTGGAACTTGGCACTGGACTTTTTTTTCTTGTGTATTGGACTTTGCCATTTGGGTGGTTCTATGTCAACAAATTTTAGTAACTTTGCCGATATAATTTCTGTTGCTCCAAGTGCTACTTTATATATTTGAGTCTTTGACAAAATGATGTACCAGGTATAATAAAATGGTAGATAGGTAATTATGTTCTTAATTTGTATGTCAGTTTTATTAACTGTAATTGTGAAACTAATATGGTCTTTATATTATATTAAATAATTAATTAATATGAATGAAATGATTTGTGCAAACTAGATGATTAATATGAAATGATTAGTGCAAATAAAATGATTAGTACAGATGAAATAATTAATATAAACGAAATGATTAATGCGAGTAAGATGAAAAAACAATAAAGTAACCAATGTAAGTTGTAAAATTCTTTGCATTCAAAGCTAGAGAGAATAAGAGCTTTTTCTAATTATTTACATTGCTATCATTTACTAATAATTTCCTTTGCAAGGCTCATACATTAGCGAATTATATATACGTAATCTTACATAAGATATTACAGCCCTTAATATTACGAAAATCTTACGATCGATGTGATATATTACGTAATATATTACATTATATTATGGTAATATTACGGTTATTATTTCAAAATATTTCGAAATATATTGTGAAATATTGCGAAATAGGCCAAATAAAAAAATGCAAATTATCTCTCCTACAGGGATCATATACTCATGCGGGACCCCGGACAATTATAATGGAGGTGGGGGGTAAAAAGTGGGTAGATTTTTTGGGCCAAACTTGTCTTAATTCTGGTCAAAATTAAAAATTAATTTTAATTTTGACCAGAATTAAGTGAATTTGTTCTAAAATCTACCTACTTTTTACCCTACCACCTACTATAGAATTGTCTGGGGTCCTACTTATGCAGGTCAATAAACTAATGCACACAGGGGGTAATATTTTGATATTTTTGCAAATTTTCAAAATTTTCAAAAATTTTTAAAAAATAAATAAATGATATACATATTTACATAATCATGCTTTTTTACAGGTTTTTATAATATTTCGCATGGTTTTGCAATTTAATATAAAATTTTATATTTTTTTATTTATTATTATTATATATTATATTTTACATTTATTTTTTTTTTTTTTAATGTTAAGGTGAGGTCATGCCTCTAGACTTTATTGAGTATATATTAATCGTTACAATATATTGCTTACAATTATTATACTATCTACTAAGTACAGAGACTTGGACTAATTTATCCATAACCTAAACCTACCAGTGCCTACCATACTCCCATTTATATAGCTAGCCTGGTTTTTGGACGTCCTTTTTTCTCAACCAACCGTTAGTATTCACATGTCCACCACTTTACCCACATTTCCTAATATCATCACTTCCAATTTGGTGTATGTAATTCCAGGTAGGCGCTTTCTGCTTCCAAATTGGTGTACCTAGTTTCTTACTAGTGTACTTCTCGGGAGTTTGTATCTCAAGCCATGCAGCTGCCTCTACCACATTGAGTAAGTATCTCAAGCCTGCATACTGCCGCAACTAGCCGATATTCCTGCGACTTGGGGACCTAGGATTTGTGTTCCGAATTTGAAAATATGCAAATGACTGTACTTCCTGCTATAGTGACGAGTACCCAGGCATGTTCGCCGAAGCTTCCAGTCCCTGATATAGTTGGATGGCATCATGAGGCTCAGCCAACCTGATCTACTACTACATGCACTTATACTAGCTATACCTGTTACTGGTAGTCCCAGATCCTCTTAACGTCCTAAAACTCCCATATGGGTACACCCAGAGCTCCGTTGGGCTTTGACATGTACACGCCTCCATGTTTCCACTTCTTGTTGGTCGGTCAGTTCCGTCTGCCCTTGTAGGTTTCATTCTAATTCCCAGTACTCACATCCAACACCTCCAACTTTATACCGATCCCTCCCAAACTACCAAGCTAGTTGGCCTGGAAGGATTGGTCTGCCCGGCTTTATGTGCTGATGGTATCCCTTTCCTTGGTATCTACTTCCGAAACATAGGTCTTTTTCCTCCGGTACGACTCCGGCGGCCAGATTGGTGTTCCCTCTTGCCATGGGGTATATTCCGTTTAGTTCTCCGGTTGTAAGGGCTTCTGTAGCACCGTAAAAAGATCTTCCTTACCTCCCTACTTGGGGCTTGTCAAACGGGTTTCAATTGTTCCGGTCCCTTGGATTTGTCTGTATAACTTACACAACTGTGCCGATGCTCCATTCAAGATGGCGGTACCAAGGTTATAGGTAATATACCCAACCGATCGATGAACAAATGTTACCATAACACAGGCCTATTTTCCCAGTGGGATTTGAACTCTAGACCTGCCGCTTGGGGGTGACAACCAGACAGCTTCTCTATGTTGCCATATCCTAAATATATATATATATATTTTTTTTTTTTTTAAACTTTGGCAATCTCGCTAGTGCATCCTTTATTAAGACTTTGCAATAATACATGAATATACAAATTGTAACGAAGATACAACTAGCCACTCGTACACTTTTGGTGTCTAATTTAAGTAGTCCGCCCGGAGGTTCTACACTAGCTGCTATACCTACAACCTGCTACAGGTGTTGCCTATTTAAACCCTCTGATTATCAATTGTTTACCCATTCATACTTAACAAGTTAAATGCCCGACATTTCCCAGCTGCTTTTAAAGTGCCCAGAAGCAATCTGCCGCACCAGACATAATCTACTTAATTCGACGTATCTGGAAGTTTAACCTCATGATCCATGTCCCACACACTTCAACACAAGGTTTTTTTAGCCACCTATTGGTAGCCGAATTGGCCCTTATTAGGTTCATTCTGATCCCGGTCACCCACCTTCTTTTGGTAGTACTGTCATAGATCTTCACTATTACCTCCTAATTCGGACTTGCCAAACGGGTTTCCATTTCTCTGGTTCCCTGGATTTTTCAGTGTAACCATAACACCATTGCGCCGTAGCTCCCATTCAAGATGGTGGAACCAAAGTAACAGGCTTTTAACCCAACCGATCTGAGCCACATGGTTACTAAACACAGGCCTATATTCAAAACGTTAATAGTGGGATTCGAACTGTCGACCTGCCGCTTGGGGGTGACACCTTGACCACTTCTCTAAGGCGCCACACCCTTAATATTTTACATTTATTAAATATTTTTTTTTTTTGTTTTATAACCGAGACCTTGCTCTTTTCTTTTATTAAATTTATATTATTACATGCAGAAGGAAATAATATATAATATCTAACAAGTAGTGAAAAAGAAACTCAGACTTCATGATGGACTTCCGTTACCATCAATCTTTATCCGAGGCCTAACTGTTAGCTGAGTAAAGTTTAACTTTTCAGACTTTTAAAATAAAAAATTGTTAACATCGATAAACTTGTCCCGGCATAACCGGCCCAGGTCCCAGTATGTTAAACAAAAAGCAGTCATATAGACCGGACTGCTTAAANACTTTTAAAAAAAAAATTGTTAACATCGATAAACTTGTCCCGGCATAACCGGCCCAGGTCCCAGTATGTTAAACAAAAAGCAGTCATATAGACCGGACTGCTTAAAACAGAACTTCTAGAATCTTCTTCCAGTGGTTTCTTCTTAAGTCTCGCACGTCTTTTAACGTTACTCGTTTCCAAGCTATTCATGACGGTTGTATCCAATATGGTAGGTGCCTTTTCTTTTTGGGAGCAGTAAACACTGCAGATCTTTTGGAGGGGGTACGCCAAAATGCCCACTTTTTGAAAATTCTTCACAAACCATCGATACCAAAAAAAGTTCACATGGGCCATAGTAAGGACGGTGGTTCTTCCTGTATAGCCCAAAATCCATCAGAAAGCCGCCAAGTACTTTCCTGGTTGTGATGAGTGATAAACTCTAAGCTTGTCGGCAGGTAGTCTATAAACTTTACCTCTAAACGACAAGTGCCAGCTTTTTGGTAAGTGACAAACTCTAAAGCTTTTAGCAGATACTCAGTTAACTGTATCCCTAAATAACAGCTACCAGGTTGCATGTTTTCGTTGGTTTTTCTACTGTTTCTTTAAGACTTTACTTCTGAAGTGTTAGTGTAATTGTTGGTACAGGTGATCAGTGAGTAGAGTTACGGAAGATCCCCAAATATAATTACATTTATTAAATATACATTTCTTTATTATATATTATGTATTATTTTTACATTATTACAAATATTTTAAACTAATTTTGCAATTCGTCGCAACTATTTCTACAGTATTACTATATACAAAAAACTAGCCCTATACACTTATTTTTACTCACCCACAGTTAGCTATTATCTTCGCTTTTTTGTTTTCTATGTTCTTGAAAGTGTCAAAAGTTGTAGTTTGTATGCGCAAGGTTTCGAGAATTTGTTTGATTATCTCGCAAGGTGCCAAAATAAAACAAATTAATAAAAAAAATTTTAAAAATAAAACAAAAACAAAAACTAAAACCACGAAACGAAAAAATAAATGAAGCGAAACCTTGCAAAAACTTGCAAAAACTTGCACCTATTTCTCTAAAAAAGCATTTTTGAAAATTTAGAAATTGCTGGAGTGTGTTCTTGAAAGTGTCGGAAGTCGTAGTTGGTATGCGCAATGTTTCAAAAAGTTTTGTTTTTCTCGCAAGGGAAATTATAGGCATCTCTCATGGGATATATATAAGTTATATATCTCCCACAACCAAATTCGTTTAAAGTAGGGTTAGGGTTTGTATAAGAGTTAGTGTTAGTAATATATAGTAAAATTGGTCAAGAAAATTTTTTTTGTTAGACTCGAAAGGTAGTTTCTTATATAAATGTCAAGAAATAAACAATTTTTGAAAAGGCGAACATTTGTTTTGAAATTTTTCTGATTGTGTTACATTACACCAAGGGTGATTAACTATTCACTAATTTGGCATCGATTATCACGTGGAATGATTTTTATTGGCCAATTTCGCGGGAGATACATCTCCCGTAAGAGATGTCTAGCAATACTCTTCTTGCAAAGTGCCAAAATAAAATAAATTAATAAAAAAATTTTAAAAATAAACCAAAAAAAACAAAAACAAAAAACACGAAACGAAAAAATAAATGAAGCGAAACATTGCAAGAACTTGCAAAAACTTGCGAAAACTTGCGCCCATTTCTCTAAAGAAGTGTACTTAAAAATTTAGAATTTGCTAGGAGTATGTTCTTGAAAGTGTCGGAAGTCGTAGTTGGCATGCGCAAGGTTTCGAAAAGTTGATTGTTTTTCTCGCAAGTGCCAAAATAAAAAATAAATTAATAAAAAAAATTTTAAAAATAAACCAAAAAAACAAAAACAAAAAACATGAAACAAAAATAAATGAAGTGAAACATCATTAAGCATTTGCATTCTTGCAAATTCAGAAATTGTGAAAGTCGTGAAGTGCCGAAAAAATTGCGAAGTGCCGAAAAAGTCTGGGTTGGTTCTCTTGCAAATTGCCAGGAAGTAAGGGTTCTTTTCTCGCAAAGTGCCGGAATAAATAAATTAATAAAACAAATTAAAAAAAACAAAAAACAAAATACAAAAACAAATTATGTCAAACAAAAAAATAAATAAAGTCCTTTATTTCTTTAAAGAAGTATTCTTGGAAATTTAGAAATTACCGGAGACTAGGGATGGCAAAGTCCTTAAGTTCGGGACTTTAGGATCTGGTTTTGGGACCTGGTCTTTAAAGACTAGGTCCCAATTTTAGGACCTAGGTCCATAGGTCCACAATAGGTCCTAAAAATATTAGTAATAAAATAGTAAACAAAAAATTTTAATTGGTTAAAAAGTATTAGAACTAAGTCCAAGAACTTAATTCTATTGGTTAGACATAAGTTCTGGGACTTATTATATGAGGACCTGGTCCTTAGGTCCGTGTGGTAGGACTTACAAGTCCTAGGACCAAGACCGGACCTGAACTGACTTTACCATCCCTACCGGAGACATCAGTTGTGTGTTTTTGAAAGTGGCAGAAGTTTGGGTTTGCTTGTGCATGGTTTCGAAACATTGTTTGTTTTCTTGAAAAGGTGTTCTTGTAAAGTGCCAAATAAAAAAAATAAAAAAACAAATGAAAACAAAAAAAAAACAAAACGAACGAACCGAAAATAAAAAAATGAAATGAAAACAAAAAAGTGAAAAAAAACCAATATTGACGATCTAATTATATATAAGCAAAAGGATCTAGTAGTACAGAATTTGAACATCATCGAACTATTTCGAACTATTTCAAAAAATCAGTCTAAACAAATTATAGCAAATACATTATAAATTAAATATTATGAAATAGTAATAATTTAAAGCAATAACAATTAAATTAATTTTTATTTATTTAATTTATTTCGATGTATTTCGCATTTGCAAAATTTACTAAATTTATATAACCAAATAACAAATTATAACAAGAAAAAACTCTATGCCAAAAATTCAAAGAAAGAATTATATTTTTTAATAACTTTATTATAAAATTTTAAATGTTATATATAAAAAAAGCTTAAAAAATATATATAAAATAAAATGCAGCATTATTTGTATAAAAAAAACAAAACTAAAAACAAAAAACCTTTACTCATTATTTTCATCTGTTTTTTTTTTCAAATCATCATCTGATCCTTTTTTTGAATCACCATCCCTTTCTTTTTTCAAATCATTATCATCATCCGAGGATGAGGAACTGGGAGCTCTAGAATCATTACCTTCTGTCTCGTTTTCAGCTTCTTTCAGATCTTCTGGCAATTCTTCCTGATCTTCCCGCTCTTTTTCAGAGGTTTCTAAATTTTCAATTTAATAATTTTGCAAAAATTCGAATGTTTTGAAATAAATCAAAATATCTTATAAATCTTTTTTTCTTACCCACTCTTGGCCTTTTATATATCTAAAAAATATTTAAATAATTTTGATATAATTACAACTATATTAAATATTCAAACCTTGCTGAATTTCTTCGAAATAATTTTATTTTTTCTAACAGGCTCCTAAATAATTAGAATAATTTATATAATTAGAAAATAATAATTCAAAGTTAATTAAATTAATTAAAAACTATTTATACTTTTTTAACATTATTAGAATCATTATCTTCTTTCAGATCTTCTGGCAATTCTTTCAGATCTTCCCATTTTTTTCAGAGGTTTCTAAATTTTCAATTTAATAGTTTTGCAAAAATTCGAATGTGTTTAAAATAAATCGAAATATCTTATAAATCTTTTTTTCTTACCCACTCTTGGACTTTTATATGTTTAAAAAATACTTATAAATATTTAATAATTTCGATATAATTGCAACTATATTAAATATAAAACCTTGCTGTTTTTCTTCGAAATATTTTTACGTTTCCTAATGGGTTTCTAAATAATTAGAATAATTTATATCAATTCGAAAATAATATTTCAAATTTAATTAAATTAATTAAAAACTATTTATACTTTTTCGACATTATCAGATTCTTCATTAGATTTTTTTCTTCTGTTTCATTTTCGGAGCTTGATAATGAAAATCCCATGTTGTGCTTTAAGATTTCCTATTTGTTTCGAAACAATTCGAATTATTTAATTTAATTAAAAAAAAAATTAATAAAAATATCAATAAATACTTATTACATTTTTTGCAATTTTAGATTTAATTGCAGTATCGGACATCGTTATTTTATTATATCTCAGATTAAGCATTGTTTGGGCTACAGCTATAGCATATGCTATATTTTCTTTAGAGCCATCTCTGGAAGGAAAAATTTTTATAAAATTTTAACCATATTGAACTCTCCCGAATCTTCTACCTCATCAAAAGCTGCCAGTAGCATGCATTTGTTTTGTCCGATTTGTTCCACTTTAGAACCATTTCTGATGAAGCACTATTGTTAGTTAATTGGTTCTAAAAGGTTTCCAAAAATGCAAAATGTAGAGGATTTAATCTTTGTTGTCAAAGTACCCCACAAAGCTCTAATCTTTTCCAAAAGCTAAAATATATTAATTTAGTAAAATGCAATAATTAAAAAATATGCGAATAATTTCAAAATATTTTTAAATATTTCGAATATATTCGAAAATAAAAAAAACATATAAATTAAATAAATCAGTTTTACTAGCCCATGAAAATTCTTCATATAATATGAATTCCACTGAGTCGATGTAAGCTTTCGTAAATTATATTTATAATTCGCTCGTATATAATTTTCTACTTCTGATTTTATCTGCTCTTCTGTAGGATAAATAGATTTTTCGATTATTATTTTAGCTGCTTCTTTAATTGTGTCCTTTAATAAAATTTATTAAATGATATTTATAAATATTAAATAACTTTAAATGATTTATAATATTATTAAAAAAAAATTAAACTTAAATAATTACTTCTTTGAATGTTTTTTCATTAGTAAAATCGAAATTATTATCTATTTTCTCCACCATTTCTTTTAACTGATAATCTAGTCTCCCGGCTTTAGAGCCAAGTTCTTGAAATTGGTGAAGTATTTCGCCTTGGTTTTCGATAATCTTAGCTAAGATTCTCGCTTGTAATTTTATTTAAATATATTATATTAATAAAATATTAAAAAATTAAAAAGAATTATGTTTAAAACTTTTAAATACATTTGGAAGTATTCGAATTTTTTTAAGTATTAGAACAACCAATTCCGAGATTATCAAATCTTTCTGAAAAGCTTTGAGTTAGTTCAGAACCTCTTGTTGCTTCTAGAGATCCTTTTTCCTTATTAGACTTCTTGTTTGAGGCCTTTTTTGAACTTTTCTTTGCAGTAACTTTCATTCCTTTAAACATTTCTAAAATACTTTAAGATAAAAAATAATAAAAAAACTTAAAGAAGTTAGTAGTGTAGTTAGTATTAAATAATAAACGAAAAACTTAAAATTTAAATGTAAATTTAAAAAAAACTAAAATAAATAAGAATTTAGAAGTAAAGAAAATTTTAATATTAAATGAATAAAAATAGTTGGAATACTGTTGGAATATTATTGAGAAGTTGCTTGAAGTTTAAACTATGCGCAAGGTTGCAAAATGTTGAAATGTAAAACAATGAAAACAATGTTGATTGTCTATCTAATTATATACTATTTATAGTAATATTTTCTAATTGTATCCTATTTATAGTAATATTTTATTAATCCTAGGTCCTAGGTGTCGCAGAATTAAGCCAAAATTATGCAAAATTCTATTAATGAAGCTGCAGCAGCTAACTAAGTGAAAAATGTTCCTGAGCCAAGTTTACTATTGAGCGGGTCTATTTTTTAAAAAATTTCCTTTTCGGTAGCTAAAAAATAAAAAAATTTCAATTTCCGGCTAAAATTAAGAATTTTAAAGATTATCAGTCTAAATTACTTAATATTCGTGATCCATATACCAATCAGTGGCTGCATATATTACCATATATAGTAAAATTAGGAAAAATCAATTTTGTTTATTAAATTTCTGGAATCTGGTGTTACCAGAGCAATAGCGAATTTTTTTTACTAAACTAACCTTTCTTCTCTACTAGGCGAAAGTTGTAGAGCACATTCTTGCGATTCTAATGGTGGTAAAATCATTAAAATCGGCCTAGTAGATTACAAGATATCGTTAAAAAACATTTTGTAAACATATAGAGTTTCTATGTAAACAAAATATTGTTTACATAAAAACTCTATATGGTCGCAAAACGTTTTTTAACAATATCTTGTGATCTACCAGATCGATTTTAATGATTTTACTACTATTAGAATCGCAAAAATGTGCTCTACAACTTTTGTCTAGTGATAAAAAAGGTTAGCTTAGTAAAAAAATTCGCTATTGCTCTGGTAATGCCAGATTCCAGAAATTTGATAAACAATAATTGATTTTCCCCATATATTACTATAGATTTTCACTGTTTGGTATATGGATTACGAATTAATGCAGTTTTATTATATATACTTTTTGTGTATTATTGAAACATATTCTAAATAAGAATTATTTTTTAACATTATCTTACTTCTAAAATAAATATAACGTTCTAAATAGTTGTGCATATGTTTGCATCTATATCTAATATATTTATTGCACTATTTTTAAAACAAAAAATGTTAACATAACAATTTAATATAAATAACTATAGCAGAGGTCTTTTTCAATTTTTAATAGCTGTTTAGTGCGTCAAAAGTGCGATGAGATTGCCAAACATCAGCAAATTTTATATATAGATATATATCGATTACTAACCGGTAAGATATATATCGAAGGGGTGTGGCGACATAGTGTAGTTGGATAGTTGTCACCCTCCAAGTAGTTGTGGCAAAGGTACAGAGTTCGAATCCCATTAGAGACGATTTTGAAGAATTTACTTGTATTACAGTAACCCAGATTCTGAGCTCGAATTTACAAATCTGTTTTCTAGATTATACCAACTCGTATTGGGAGCTTTGGCACTGTGTATACATGAGGACAAAAGCATTTCGGGTTCTAAAACCCGAAATTAAAAGTTGAAGACGAAATTGTTTTTGACCTATTTTACTTAAAAGATAAAATTATTTGATACTTTTTTTGAATAGACGAAATTATAAGGAACTTATCTATATAAATTTTATTTGCTCTTTCTTATAAAAAATTTTAATTCTCTCTAATGAAGACAAATAGGCCTTTTTCAAAAATCAATTTTGGTGGCATTACTAGCGCTGTGTTATGCACAGAACTGAGGTGCATAGATCCTGTAGAGCGCAGGCACTATATTATGTACAGAACCGTAGGACAAAGGGAAACCATACTTGGCAAGTCCTGAGTAGAGAGGTAGCCGGACTTTCGACAGTACCTAATAGGAATCGGACGGGGACTGACCGGCAGTGGACTGACCAGAAGCGGACTTACGACAAAAGGGTTTATGGTGGGCCCTACCAACCGGACTGCCAGGGGTCACACTAGAGGAAAAGGACATGTGTTTCATAATCATGTACTAGGGGGGAGGGAGCTCCTGGGTTCGCTAGGGCAGACCAACCCTTCCGGGTCCTCGGATTGGAAATAGGAAGGCAACCAGGGAAAAGAAAGCTTCCGGGGGAAAGAAACTGAAAGAAGAATAGGACAGTACTGGGGTCAGTTGAACTCTACAAGTGCAGAAGTAGGTAGTGATAGCAGTTAGGTAACTACTCCTAACTGCAAGTGTTGTTTCAGCAAATGCGTAAGCTACTGAAGTATAGGTGATACCTGTGTGGAACAGTGACCGCTCTACCAAGTTTCCCACTAGGATAAACTAGTCCTAGGAAGGACTGGTTAGCATCCGGAACAGTGTTCCGGTGATACAAGATGGGCTGACAGAAGGCAAGGATCAGAGGGTTTAAATAGGCAATGCCAAAATGTGGGTTGCAGGTATGACAGCTAGTGTAGAATAGAGTTGCTAGTGAAACTGGTGAAACTTGGTGAAACTTGGTGAAACTGGTGACTATCTAAAATCTGATTGGCTATTGAATGAAATAGCCAATCAGATTTTAGATAGTCACTAGTTTCACCAACGTGATTTAGTTTCACCTGCAGCTCTAGTGTAGAACCTTCAGGTGGCTACTTAAATAGGCAACCAAAAGTTGCAAGTAAGGCTAGTTGTACTCTCGTCAATGTACAAATGTTGGATGTCCCTCCATATAGAGTGTCCGGAGGACCCAGGACATATGGTACAGAGGTCATACATTACACAATTCAGCAAAAACCCACAAAATTTGAGAAGAAAAAAAAAACAGTTTTTGGCAACTATCTTGGCATCCAGTGGTCCAATTTGAATGAGCTTTTTTTTTAAAATGAAGCTCTCAGTGAGGCGCATCTAACAAAAAAAAGTTCATTCAATTCTGATTACTGAATCGAAAGTTATTTAAGTAAATAGATTTTGACGTTTTCAGCAAATTAGATCAAAGTTGGCCAAAATCCAGTTATGACCTATATGAGAGATGTCTGGGGTCCTGCGTCCGGGGTCTGATTATCTTGAATAAAAAAGCTCTCCCCCGAAGTGAATTTGGCACTTTGACTTGGAAAAAAAAAAAAGATATATATAGATACCCATCACCCCTGCTGATTTCTATTCTATCAATAGTGATAGTAATTGATATATATCGATATTAATCAATATATATCTGATATGATATCAATTAATAATTATTATATTCACATAATCATGCTTTTTGAACATTTTACAGGTTTTTACAAGTTTTCACAATTTAATTATAAATTTTTTTTTATTTATTATTATTATATAATATTTTAATTTATTAAATGGGAATAGAAATTTGTTGCACCTGCGACATGTTGCACTCTGATTCCGACCAATCAAATCGTACGATTTTGTAGACAAAAATTTTAAGTTTTAAAAATTAAAAATCTTACTAGTAAAATATAAAAATAAATAAGCGATATCAAAATATATAATATAAAATATTATTCTGAACAACTTTTTCTAAGTTATAAAGATAGATTGTCTTAGTAAAAAAACGTTTTATAAGAAAAATCAAAAAATTTTGATCATTAGCACATATAAAACTTTTTGTTTTACTAATATAATCTATATTTACATTTAAGTATTACATGTAAAATTTTACACTAAACAACTTTTTCTAAGTTAAATCGGTAAATTGTTTTAGTAAAAAAAAAAGCTTTATATGTGCTAACTTTGGAAATTTTTAATTTTTCTTATAAACTGTTTTTTTACTAAGACAACCCATCTTTATGACTTAGAAAAAGTTGTTCAGAATAAAATATGACATGCTATTTTATATATATTTTACACTTTATTAAGTAAAATTTTAAATTTTTAAAAAAGAAAATTTTTTGCCTATAAAATCATGTAATTTGATTGGTCGAAGCAGGGGGTGCGACATGTCACGGGTGCGACAAATTTATTTTCCCTTTTTAAATATACAATATTCACAAGTTTTCGCTATTTAATATAAAATTTTATTTTTTTATTATATATTATATTTTAAATATTACATATATTATGACAACAAAAATCACAGAACTCTTTTTGACGATCCCTTGTACCAAAATTTCCAAGAACACCGACCTACGAAAACTTTATAGTTAGCATATTCAAACACAACAAAACTTCACCAAAGCTGCTATTAGGTACAAAGTCCATTTACTGGATGTTCTGTGCATGAAATAGAGATGAAACAGATTTGCAGACTTTTAAGCGAGGCACCTAGGCAGGCTTTGGTACTATTGAGCAAAGAAGTAGTAGAGAAACTCTGGAGCCTTGTCAAGTCCTATGGATATGAAAATAGAAGTAGAGACCCGGTTGAATATACTATTCTATACAGCGTAACTCCTACAAACTCTTTTTGTTTTGGTACTATGTATGATGTCCCTTGGACTTTTCGAAGTTTCAAAAAGTGGGCGATTCAGCTTACCCCTCCAAAAAATCGGCAGTGTTTACTCCTTCCGAATTGGGAACATGCCTACCATATCGGAATCAAGTCACGAGTGAAATCGGGTCCCTAGAAATAAACGATGAATGACACATGGGTGTTTTGGAGTTAAAAATTCGAAATGAAATTTCTTTCTAGAATGTTTCTTAGGCGCTTTTTCCTTTTTCTTTTTCTTATACTTGTACATATAATACTTAGACGAGGCGATTCCTTGTGCAGTATTATATAATTTTTACCATTAGGCACAAACGTAAATAGTGCTATCATAGCCGTTTACTTTTTGCCTTCCTCTTCTTTCTTCTACTTTTTTCTTGTTTTATTTTGGTTTCTCGCTTAGGCTGTGTAGTATTTCTCACCTTTATTTTTCCTTTTATTTTCATTATATGTTTTCTTTTTCTAGTAGAATCCTGCTACTCTGGAAGTTAGGAGAAGAGAGTTAAGAAGTAGGCGGTTATGATAGGCAACAAACTCCAACTCAGTGATTCGGAAATTCTGATTGTAACGACATGAGGGGTTTGCGTTGAGAGAAAAGTTTGGTATAGCAGGTCACTTTTAAGGATCCTTAGGACACCTGGATGGGTCACACTTTAGATTTTAGTTAAATGTAGTTTTAACAGTTTATTGTGTACGGTGTTGCATAGATGACATTCAATAAAGTTGTGGCATGACTGCCGAATTCAAAAAAAAAATATTATATATATTATATATTATTATAAAAAAAATGACAAAAAAAAATAACGAAACCAAAAAAATTAAAAAAATGAAAACAAAAAAAATAAACTATTATATTCTTTATATTCATTCATATTCGCTTATATTCACTTATATTCGCTTATATTTGCTACTTCTTGCAAAGTGCTAGAAAGTTAAGTTGTTTTCTTGCAAAGTTCTGAAAGAAGTAAGTAAAAAAAATAAGTAAAAAAAAAACAAACAAAAAAAACAAAAAACAAAACTGAAAAAATAACAAAAAAACAAAAGTAAAAAAATAAACTATTTTATTTTGCTCATATTCGCTTATATTCGATTATATTCATTCATATTTGTGACTTCTTGCAAAGTACCAAAGATGTTAGAATTGGTGTTCTTGTAAAGTGCCAGAAAGTCAAGTCGTTTTCTTGCAAAGTTTCGAAAGAAGTAAAGGATAAATAAAATAAAATAAAGTTAAAAAATAAGTAAAAAAAAAGAAAACAAACAAAAAACAAAAATGTAAGCAAACTAAATAAAAAAATAAACAAAGTCCCAAATCTCCATTTTGAGTTTGTGTTTTTGCAATTTAGAAATTGTCGAAGGTTTTCGCAAAGTGCCGGAATAAAATAAATTAATAAAAATAAAAAAAAACAAAAACAAAAAACATGAA
>QKWP01000893.1:81437-91804 GCA_003550325.1 Gigaspora rosea | reverse complement strand
AAAAAAAAAAAAAAAAAAAAAAAAGGAGAAAGAAAAAAGAGAAAGGAAGAGAGGAGTAAAAGGGAAAGAGTGGTAAAAGGGAGAGGGGAAAAAGAGAAAGAGGAAAAAGGGAGAGGGAGAAAAGGGAGAGGGAGTAAGATCATTCAAAACGGCTTTTTTTTTTTTAAGTTTTTTTTTTATTTTGTGGAATATATTTTTATGATCTAGGATACGTTATGGATTAGATGGACATAGAAAACTTTTTAAAAATTTTTTTTTGTTTTTTTTTTTTTTATCTGGTGATTTGGGTTGAAATTTTTGTGACACAGTTAAAACACTATGTAATCGTTAAAGATCTGCTAACTAATTGTTATATATCGTTTCAAATAATTATAATTATAATCGATTTATAGATATATAACAATTTAATATAAAAAATGATATATATCAATTATAGATATTATTACCAAAATTTGCACAGGGATTACTATCGATTTTTATCATTATTGGATAGTAATCGATTTAAATCCCCCTGACGAGGACTATCGATTAAGATAGTAATCGGTAATAATCGGTAATAATCGATAAATATCAGATTAAAAATCACTAATAACAATACTATTATACTGTATACTTATTTTTAAATGTTTTACAGATTTTCGCATGTTTTAGTATATTTTCACAAGATTTCGCAATTTAATATAAAATTTTATATTTTTTTATTTATTATTATTATACATTTTATTATTATTATTATTTTTTTTTTAACTCTTTGACAGTCTTGTCGGTACCTTTATTAGATATTAGATTATAATATAACTAAACTATGTTAATTACTTATTATCAATACTCTATCTATAGCAGGTCCGGCATCGCTCGAATACTTCAAGAGCACCTTGGTGCGACCTATTGCACTGCCTCACTGATAAGACAGACAATTTTGTCAGCCTCGTCAAAGAGCGACATAGGATTTCTCTTCAAATCCCTCTCACCTAGCGTCAATGGTGAGGATAACCAAACCATACAAGAAGAACGATGAAGCTAAGAAAATAAAAGGGTAATGAAACAAAAAGGGAAAATGCTACAAATCCTAAACGATATACCAAAAAAAACAAAAACAAAATAAAATGACTACAAGATGAAAGAAACGAAGAAAAATTCTATCACTAATGACGGAAAGCTAACAAAATGAAAAAAAAACAATGAAAAGAAAGAAAAAAAGAAAAACAAAAGAAACAGAAATAGAAATAAACCTAAATCTGAAATCATCGATAAAAATTATATAATACTGCGCAAGGAAACGCCTCGCAAAGTATTATATGTACATAAAAAAAGAAACCTAAAAGAACATTCTGGAATTTAATTTCCATAGATCTGCCTACTCCATTGCATCACGTCTCATTACGCGTCCATTCCTGTTTATCTACCTGCATGCCTTTTTCCCGATTAGGATGGGAACAACAATGCCGATCTTTTGGAGGGGGTATGCCGAATTTTCCACTTTTCATCAAAAATTCCAGCAAAACTGACTTCCAGCGAGAATATGATAGTGGATATATGGTTGAATAAGTCCTTGTAACCAAAAACCTTAAAGAGAGTAATGAAAAACTTATTTTTCTTAGTTCACCGCCTAGCCAAGCTATAATCCCTTCGTCGACGAAAGTTTTCTTTTTTAACTTCCACCAGAATTTCATGTACCAAGGGCACCCACTGCCAGTTATCTTGCACAGCCGACGCTTCTGGCTTGCGTGCCAAATATATAAAGGAGTCCCCAACGACACAAGGAAGGTTGACCTTTATAAAAACCAGTATTACTAGCTGCTTCGTCTTTTACTAATGAAAAAATTTTTGTTTTTCTTTTGTTCGGAAATTTGTACAAGTGATCGACAGGAAGAGTTGCATGTATATGTATCATTTTATTATTATTATTATACATTTTATTATATATTATTATACATTTTCTATGAAAAAATGAAAAAAATGACAAAAAAAAATAAAAACAAAAAAAAAACTAAATTTGTCACATAATGCTAGCTCTATATACTTATTTTTCTCACCCTGCAGTTAGCTATTATTTCTTTTCTTCTTTGTTTTAACTATAATATTCACTTATATTTGCTAATATTCACTTATATTCGCTACTTCCTAAAATAAAAAAAAATAACAAAAAAAAACCAAAAAAAACCCAAAATGAAAAAATTAGTAATATTTTAAACTACTTTCACACTTCGTCACATAATACTAGCTCTATACACTTTTTTTTTTTACCCTATAGTTAGCTATTATTTCACTTCTTCTTTGTTTAACTATTATATTCGCTTATATTTGCTCATTTTAACTTATATTCGAAACTTCTAAAAAGTGCTATAAAAAAAAACAAACAAAAAACAAAACCAAAAAAAATAAAAAAAACAAACCTGAAAAAAATAAACTATTATATTTGCTTATATTTGCTCAGATTTGCTTATATTCGATTATATTCGCTTATATTCACGACTTCTTAAAAAGTGGCAGAATTTTTGTAAAGTGCTGGAAAAGTCATATCGTTTTTTTGCAAAGTTCTGAAAAAAGTAAAGGATAAATAAAATAAAATAAAATTAAAAATAAGTAAAAAAAAGAAAACAACCAAAAAACAAATATATAAGCAAACTAAATAAAAAAATAATAAAGCCCCAAATCTCCATTTCACTAAAGTAAGAGTTCGTGATCTTGCAATTCAGAAATCGTTGAAGGTAACGGTAATAAAATTATTAAAATTGGTTAAATTCTTACAGAGAAACATATGTTTAAAAATCGGGTATTACAAATTGGTTACAAAAATTCTATGATATAAACCAATCAGGATTATTGATTTTGTATCACCACAGAGAATTTGGGGTTACCACAGAGAACTCTTTGATATATAAATATAGGTTTTTTTAAATAGTACAAGCATTTAAAGCTTCACTACTATAAAAAGAAGGATTTGATCTATGCGCTACCAATTTTTGATTAAAATTGATTGCAATTTAAAAAATTTTTATATGTGGCGTTTTTGTAATACCTATGTAAATTTTTTTCATACATCAATTTTATATAAAAATGATCAACATTGAACTCTACCCTTAATTATTAATAATGTTTATAATATTTTTTTAAAAGTTAACAAATTTATTTATATTAAATAGGTTCAAAGACAGGCTATTGCATCAAATTTGTTATCAAGCAAACTAAAAAATTCCAAAACTATAAATCCTTTTAAATTTATTAATTTAATTTGGACATTTGGTTTAAATAATGCTCAGGAATTTATTGATCACAGATTAAAAATTATAGGCCAAATTCTAAAATATATTCTGGGCTTGAACATTTATTAGAATATTTAACTATGTATTTTAGTTTAACAAACCAAAATAATTATATAATTAATATAGGGTAAATATATGCAACGCACCCTGCGACAGTGTTGTACATGGAACGTGTCCACACTATATAAAATGTCCAATGTCCAATATTGTTCAAAATCGTCCAAGCCTATGTCTTATGTTTAACTAATCAATAAAGTTATTTAAAAAAATATATAATTATATATTTTTTAGGTGCTGGGCTTATTGGTGAAAAAATTAAAATAGATTATCTTAATAAAATTTCAAGTAATTTTAATTTGAAAAAATGTTCAAAATTGTCCAAAATTGTCCCATGTACAATACTGCCCTGTGATATGTTAATTCATCGCACACATATATGTAAACATATATTGTAGATTTGTGTAACAAATGTTCTATATAACAAAAATTTAAATTAATATAAGGTTAGGGTAAGGGTTAGTGCTAGAAGTTTGAGTAGATGATATTGTAATATATACAAAATTTTGCAAAGAATTTTTTTTGTTAGAGTATGAAAAGTGGTTAAGTAAATGAAATTTTTTGATATTACAAATTTTAGAAAAATTTCTTTTATTTTGTTACACAAAAAAATTTCACATTACACCTGATCTTCAAATTTAATTGGTAGATCATTGGGGTGAGATATACAAATACATCGCAGCATGCGATGCCTAATTAAGTCCTATATTAATATATAGCTCAGTAACTTTAGAAAATGGGTCTATAATTTGAGCAACAGATAATTTTTATGGAAAAGCCTGGTATAGCAATGTAGCAGTTGCTATGAATTACGAAGAACTATTTGAATATTTGACAGATGAAGAAATTTGTTATAGTATTTGTTGTATTTTTTTTAGATTTTTTAAAATATTAAATTTTTAATATTTAATTTTTTAGATATACTTATTAATCAAAGTTGAAACTACTGAAGGAAATGTGGATAATCTTGCATTAATTCGGTGGTATGATTTTAAGTTTTCAAGGAATCAATATTATTATAAATGTCCTAGACTTAAATTAATAGAATTATATAATATAATTAATGTTGAAGCAATTAAAAATAATGTTCATATAATTCCATACTTTGATAAATTAATGATTATTTAGTAAATAAGTATATCTTCTAATAAAATTAATTCAGTTTAGAAAAATTTAAAATAGTTTGAAATATTTCGCATTAATTAAAACCATATAAAATTCTATAGAGTAAAAACCTTAAGAGTAGGGTGGCAATATTTCCAAATTCATATAAAATAAAATGTAGATCAATTTTGTGTAACAATAGCATATAATATCATGTAAACATCACATGATTCGACCAATCAGAATTAGCAATTCTTTGTACTACCCAAGAAAAACATATAGCAATCTCGGAGATTTAATTATATGTGAAGTTAATTTTTTTTAAAGCAATACATATTGCGCAACTTCACTATTAGAAACAAACCGGATTAAACTATATATTATATAAATTTGATACCAATTGGTTAAGATTTTAAAAAGTTTTATTAGAAGTATTTTTTTATTTACTATATAAAAATTTAATATACCACGTAGATCTTCTGAAAAATAATCTACGTACACCCTACCCTTAAATTTAAAGTTCAGTATATTAAACTATTTAAAAGACGATATTAAGTATAAAATTTAAGGCTAAAAATAAACATTATGCAAAATATTTTGCTCGATAGGGGGCATCCAGAAATAACGTTATACAAGAGGGGGAAGGAGTCTGACAAAATATAACGATTTTCCTCTTAAGTAGGGGGGGGTCAAAAAAATATAACGCAATTTTTTTAAAAAATCGTCTAAAAACTGATCCAGTAGTCCAAATTTAATGATTTTGGTACCATTCGATTCGTCTCGGTGAGAGGAGTCGAGTGGTACCAATTTCATTTTATTCGGATCACTGGATCAAAAGTTATTGACCAAATACTATTGGTTATTATATAATAACTATAAAATCAATAGTTTTTTGTGAATAACTATCGATCCAGTGATCCAAATGAAATGGTTTTGGTATCATTGGATTCGTTTCACTGAGACGAATCGAATGGTATCTAAATCATCCAAATCGGATTACTGTGTCATAACATATTCAAGTTTTTGTAAAATTTTATATATAAATATACGGATTTTGAAAATTTTTTTTATATAGTAGAGGGGGGTCAAGCGCTACTATGAGGGGGTACATAACGTTATTTATGGATTCCCCCATATTGAATAAACTTACAATAATTCATAACGCATATTTTACAATTATAATTAAATGGAACTGTTATTGCCAGCCCTATTTTTGTTAATGCCACTCTATCAGACCTCCGGCCCAACTTCCAGCCTAATCATGTGACCCAAGCTACAAAACAAGGCACACGACCAATAAAAATTTTGTCTAAGTTACTTAGTAATACAAATTTGTGGTGCATAGTTTGTGTAACCTTATTATTTTATTTATTTATATTTTTTGAATCTTAAGATTTTATAGAATTTTATTAATAAAATTTTATAAAATCTTATAATTCATAAATTTTTATTAATAAATTCTAACTTTATGCACTAAGTAAACTTGTAGAGCATCTTAGGTACAATATGTACTGGCAAAACAATCTTGTTGAAATGCCAGTGCAAAAGGTCATTAAAGAAATTGAGGACACTTTGATAGCAGCAGATTGGAGAATGCTAAGCGTCTCTAGTTGGCTGAAAAAGAAAGACTACCATCGTATATGGGTGTGGGAAAGTTTATAGAAAAGAATTAAAAAGCAAAGTGGCGTGAGATGTACCTCAATGTATAAAGGAAGGAAACTCAATTTCTTGATCAAGTGTTTGCATGGTAAACTCCCGACCCTTAGTAATCTTAGAATAACGCGTTCCGATTTATATAAAGATGATATATGTAAAGTATGTGAGAAAGATGCCAAAGAAACGCAGGATCGTTTGGCAGTATGTGAAGCTCAGGAGACATGGTGGCAAAAGATTGAGGAGACAGTTGCCAAATTCATACTTGCGCTCCTAAATAAAAATGTGAGAAGGAATAAAGTTTCAATACAGCAGCTCCGTGATTCTCTTTTTGGTACCAGTATGCAGGGAAAAAAAGAAAGAAGAGAAGGCCTTATAAGGGGTTTATATAAGGTGTGTACTGAAGAAGACTTATTTAAGTTAGGCCTTACAAGTAACGACGTAAAATTGATTCTGCAGTATTTTCCTCTTATGGCATGGGATTATTTTCATGAAATAATCTGGAGAGAAAGATGCGTTAAAATAGTGGAATGGGAACAAAAAGAAGAAATCCAGCGGACACACAAAAGAAACTGGCAGGGAAAGAAGGCTCCTTTTTCAAGAAGTATCGTTGAAAGAAAGAGGCAAAAGAGGGACCCTAATTCAAGACATGCGGAAAACTCTACTAACGAAAATGAAAGAAATATCGAAGAATTAAAAAGAAGAAGGATAGAGCAAAAGCAAGATTCTTATAATTTGTGCATGTCGGCAATAGGTGATAGAATATTATTTGGTGGAAAGCCATTTTGGTGTGGCACTTAGGCTGGTTTAACACAGCCCCTAGCTTCTGAATAATCTTAAGCTAGTGCGGTAGGTTGCACTTGGGCGCCTTAGAGTAGCTAGGTGATGTCAGGCTTGCAAATTAGGAGTAAACAAGTGTATTAATTTAGTAATATACTTAGTATCTTAATAAAGTACTGGCGAAACTGCCAAAGTGAAAAAAAAAACTTGTAGAGCATTTAATAATACACCAAATTGGCATAAATATTTTTATTTTACTTGAAATTTGGAAAATAGATGCATAATTTTGGATTTTTGATCAAAAAAGTCAAAATTATGCATCTATTCTCCAAATCTTAAGTAAAATAAAAACAATTTTCTGCTATTTTGATGTAATTTTAGATGCTCTAAAAGCTTAATTAGTGCATAAAGTTAGAATAATTAGTAAAGTTTTCTGAATAATAAGATTTTATAGAATTTTATTAATAAAATTCTATAAAATCTTATTATTAACAAAATTTCACTAGTTAATTTTAACATTATGCACTAAGTAAACTTGTTTAGCATCTAAAAATACATCAAATCAGCAGAATTGTTTTTATTTTACTTGAAATTTGAAAAAAGATGCTTAAATTTGACTTTTTGCCCAATAATCCAAAATTATGCATTTATTCTCCAAATCTTAAGTAAAATAAAAACAATTCTGCCGTTTTGATGTATTTTTAGATGCTCTACAAGTTTATTTAGTGCATAAAGTTAGAATTTATTAATAAAAAATTTATGAATTATAAGATTTTATATAATTTTATTAATAAAATTCTGTAAAATCTTATGATTAACAAAATTTTACTAATTAATTCTGACTTTATGCACTAAGTGAACTTGTTTAGCATCTAAAAATACACCAAATCGGCAAAATTATTTTTTATTTTACTTGAAATTTGGATAAAAGATCTTAAATTTGACTTTTTTGATCAAAAATCCAAAATAATACATCTATTCTCCAAATTTCAGGTAAAATAAAAATAATATACCGATTTGATGTATTTTTAGATTCTGAACAAGTTTACTTAGTGCATAATGTTAGGTTTTAATTAATAAAAATTTTGTGAATAATAAGATTTTATAGAATTTTATTAATAAAATTCTATAAAATCTTATGATTCACAAAATTTTACTAATTAATTTTAACATTATGCACTAAGTAAGCTTGTAGAGCATCTAAAAATACATCAAAACGGCAGAATTCTTTTTATTTTACTTAAGATTTGGAGAATAGATGCATAATTTTGACTTTTTTGATCAAAAATCCAAAATTATGCATCTATTTTCCAAATTTCAAGTAAAATAAAAATAATTATACCAATTTGGTATATTTTTAGATACTCTACAAGTTTAATTAGTGCATAAAGTTAGAATTTATTAATAAAAAATTTATGAATTATAAGATTTTATAGAATTTTATTAATAAAATTCTATAAAATCTTATGATTCACAAAATTTTACTAATTAATTCTAAGGGGAGTAACAAAAATCAGGTGATTTTTTAGGGGGGGAGGGGGTAAAAAAAGTTGAAATTATATATAAGAACCTGACTATTTATATATTGAGGAAGAGGGAGGGGGGGTAGGCCTCTGATAAAAAATAATCAGGTGATTAATGACACTGCCCTAACTCTATGCACTAAGTAAACTTGTTCAGCATCTAAAAATACATCAAAATAGCAGAACTGTTTTTATTTTACTTGAAATTTGGAGAAAATATGCTTAAATTTGACTTTTTTAATCAAAAATCCAAAATAATACATATATTTTCTAAATTTCAAGTAAAATAAAAATAATTATGCCGTTCTGGTGTATTTTTTGGTGCTTAACAAGTTTACTTAGTGCATAATATTAGAATTAATTAATAAAAATTTGTGAATTATAAGATTTTATTGAATTTTATTAATAGAATTCTATAAAATCTTATGATTCTGGGACTATAATTTGATTGGATAATAAGGTTATACAAACCAAACACTACAAATTTGTGTAACTAAATAGCTTTGAGCCAAATTTTTATTGGGCATGTGACCTTGTTTTGTGGCTTGGGTCACATGATTTAGGCCGGAAGTGGCCGGAAATAGGGCTGGAGACCGGATAAGGTGGTATTAACAAAAATAGAAGATGGCAATAACAGTTCCCTAATTAAATTAAAGTATTACTAAAGTTTAAAAACTTTTAAATTATTTTATAATAATTCAGAAATATGGCATAAAACTTAATAAAGTAAATATTTTCATGCAATAAAATATTAGAATTAAATGCTGTGATTTTCATAGTACTAAACTAATTTGAACTAATTTGAATTAATTAAACTTTGACAAAATTAAAGTATTTAATTTATTAAGACAAACGAAAAAAAATATATTAAATAAAAATCAAAATAAAAGGGTGTGGTGACCTAGGGAAGTTGGTAAGTTGTCACCCCCAAGTGGCAGGTCTAGGGTTCAAATCCCACTGGCGACGCTTTGGAAAAATAGACCTGTGTTACAGTAACCGTTTCTTGTCGATCGGTTGGGTATATTACTTGTAGTCCTTGGTTACCATCTCGAATAGGAGCTTTCGGGCGAAGTTGTGTCCGGTGACACAGACAAATCCAAGGAACCGGAAAATGGAAACCCATTTAGAAAGTCCCGAGTAAGGAGGTAGCAACGATCTTTGACGGTGCTACCAGAACCAGAATATCGGAAACCGGGGCTGGAGAACTGGACGATATGACCTTCGGAGGAGAGGGTCTACCAACCTGGCCGCCGGAGTCGTACCGGAGGAAAAGGACCTATGTTCTGGAATTAGGTACCAGGAGAAGAAAAACCATAGTAGCACCTAATGCTGGGTAGATCAACCCTTCCGGGCCAACTAGTTTGGAAGTTTGGAGTAGTGATTTGAACCGGTTGGGCTATAATCGAGTAACTGACCCGAACTGAATAAATTTCGGGTAACCAGTTGAATAAATGCTTAATCGGTTGACCCGTACAACCGATTGAGAATCGGTTGACATAATGTAAATGACATCATAAAAGAGCAAAGGTCCCGACAAGTTCCGAAATGAAATGAATGAAAATAGTAGACGAGACAAAAATTTGAGTAAAGGTCCGAGAATTCCCGAAAGTAAACATGAAGTAATCTTATTCGGTTGAATCGGTTGACAGCAAATATTTCAGTTCGGTTAACCGATTAAGGAAAATTTTCTCGGTTCAAATCACTAGTTTGGAGCACCCGGTGATGGACCGGTAGGAAAGTAATGGTGGGTACCGGGGTCGGTGTGAACCTTACAAGGGCAAAAGTAGGTAATAGTAGCGGTTAGGTACCCCTGACTGCAAGTTGCTTGCCTCGGTAAGTGCGTAAGTTACCGAAGTGTAGGTAATACCTGTGTGGGACAGGAACTGCTCTACCAAGTTTACCTGCGAGAATAAATTAGTCCTAAGGGGATGTAGGTAGCATCCGGGACTGTCTTCGACTGACTAATGTATCGGAGGGCTGTACC
>QKWP01000893.1:44580-60625 GCA_003550325.1 Gigaspora rosea | reverse complement strand
TTTTTTTTTTTTTTTTTTTTTTTTTTTAGACTTTGGCTGCCTCGCCGTTATTTTTATTAATTTTTTTCATATTATATTGTATACATGAAATGAGGATACAACTAGCCATACGTGCACTTTTGGTGCCTAATTTAAATAGTCCACCCGAAGGTTCTATACTAGTTGCCATACCTACAACCCAACTACGGAAGTTGTCTATTTAAACCCTCTGGTTTCCGTATACGCCGCATTACTACTTCTTAACAGACCTGACTCACTCCATTACCTCTAGAATAATCAAGTGTGACAGCCTCACCCAGGACAAACCTAAGTTCGTCTAGACCAGTTCAACAACTGGTTTGTCTACTATGAACAACCACGTCCCATTTCATAGTCATTCCTGGATTTTCAGTACCAACGCATCTGCATTATACCAATACTCGCAGTCCGGTTTCACTCCGAACCGCTAAGCACATCCCTTGCTCTTATAAGGTTCGTTCAGGTCCCGGCACCGACCTTATTTATAGTAGCACCGTCGAAGATCCTACTCTACCTCCTTATTCGGGACTTTCCAAATGGGTTTTTGTTTTTCCAGTTCCTTGGATTCTTCAGTGTAACAATAATACCATTGCGCCCGAGAGCTCCCATTCAAGATGGTGGAACCAAGGTTACAGGTTTCTCACCCAACCGATCTGATCTACAGTTACCATAACACAGGCCTAATTTTCATTATCGTCGTTAGTGGGCTTTGAACTTTTGACCTGCTACTTGGGGGTGACAACCTGGCCACTTCTCTAAGTTGCCACACCCTTGAATTCTGCTTTATTTTCTAGGAGGTATTCCTCAATTTTAGTCTTAAATTGTTCCTCCGTAGGGTTAATATTTTTTGCAATTAGTTGTTTAGCTATTGCTGCACAAGTTTGCTATTATAAAATAAAATATTATTAACTTAGATTAAATTAATTATAAACATTTTATATAACTGATAAAAATAATAATTACTTTAACGAATTTTGTTTCATTCGAAAGATTAAGACCTTCTGACATATGACTATCCATATTCGAAGTCTTTCGCTCCAATCTATCAACTTTTTCGGTCGAATAGCCCAATAAGCATATCCTTAATTTAAGCCAGAGTAATTTGATCTTAAATTATTTTAAATAGTAGATTAATTTAAAAATATTATAAATAGAAATTAACGAAATAAAAACATTATATTATTGAATTTTAACCATCAGAAGGTCTTGGAAAATAATGAGATCCTGAGCCAATAGTTTCGAAAGGCTGTGCAGCAGCTCCCTCAGTATCTGGCGGAGGTATGCTACTAACAGCTGTCATATTTAAGAAATCTTTACGCCTTTTAGCTGTCATTTTTAAGATATCTTTACACCTTTTAGCGGACATTTTGTCACCTTTTCCTAATTTTCGAGTAAATATTTGTGTATATAATATGTATATAATATATAATAATATAAAGATATATAATAAAAATGAAATAAAGAAAAAATGCGAAAGGTTTTAGTTATATTAAAAATTAAGCAAAAAAATATAATAAATGAATAAAGAATGTGTATCGAAGAGAGAATTTAATATGTCAAATGAAGTTGATAGGAAAATTACGAAGAGGAAGATAGGGCAATTAAACTTATTTAAATATTTTCAAGATAGTTCTAACATAATCAAATTATTTGCATATATCAAGTTTTTTAATTATTTCTTATTAAATACAAATGCATTTAAATATATTCACTTTATTTAAAGTAGTCAATTTTTTATATATTACTTATGTAACTTTCAAAATATTATAAAACCATTTTTATATAATTTAAAGTTATTTAAATATATTAAATATATTAGAAAAATTTCGCTATTCTCGTTTAATATTTTTAGAGGGCATCCATAAATAACATTATACAAGAGAGGTTGGACAAACGATAATATTTTTCTCAATAAGTAGAGGCCCAAATTTAATGATTTTGATACCATTCGATTTGTCTTAGTGAGAAGAGTTGAATGGTACTAACTTCATTTCATTTGGATCGCTGGATCAAATTTTATTGGCCAAATACTATTGGTTATTATGTTTTCTTATAAATGACTATAAAATCAATAGTTTTTTGTGAATAACTATTGATCCAGTGATCCAAATAAAATGATTTTGGTATCATTGGATTCGTCTCACTGAGACGAATCGATGGTACCTAAATCATCCAAATCGGATTACTGTGCACAATATATTCAAGGTTTGTAAAATTTTATATATAAACATACGGATTTTGAAAAAAAATTTTTATATATAATAGTAGAGGGAGAGGTCCAGCGCTACTATGAGGAGTACATAACGTTATTTATGGATGCCCCCTTAATAACTTCTGATTACTTCGAAGTAAATTTGATGTTAAAACAATGCACAATATAGCGATTTCCTTAAATGTATTGGCTCCTATCAAAAATTATAACTTTTATTACTATATTTAGAATAAGCAAAATACTTTTAAATAAATTAATCTGCTTGAAATCAAACAATGTCCATTTATAGAATATTTTACGAACAGGTATACATTATTCTTTTGTTATATAGAAGCATTCTAAATTTTTATGTAATCGGGTTTTTAATATATTTATAAGTACTAAAGTAATTGATATATAAGCAGAGACGATGATTTTCTGTGGTGCTATTGGGTCAATTCCATCCATGCTAAAATACCAATTCTGCGAACAAAATTAACAAATTTTGCACAGTTTTCATATATTACGATAGGTTCTGCATAGTTTCTGCGATATTTTTTTTATTAAATTTACTGTCAAAAATATAAAAAAAATTTTTTTAATGAAAGAAATTTAAATATGTATAAAAAATTTTTTTAAAGTGTAATAAAAATAATTAAATTTTGCCGGTTAGTATCTAAAATTTTTTTAATATCTCATATCTTCGATATTCACTTTAGATTTTCATACATCACAATATCTTCTTATTGTAAAAACTTGAAATAACAGGCATTTACACATTATTTTGATGCCCATGGGTGTTATTTCAAAACTAAGCATTTTATTTTTAAAGGATTCAGTTTTGAAATAATGCTCATGCCCGTTATTTCGAGTTTTTACAGAACGAAAATTACATATTTGATTTAACATATGCATAAGTTCCATTGTTGATATTTATATAACTTAATTACCAATCTGAATAAGATCAGCACTATAGCTATATTATTACTATAGTACGGGACAGTAAAAGACATCCAATCCATACATATAGGCGCCAATTTTGGGTGCTTATATAATTAATTCTGATTGGCTAATTTTGTGCAATTGATTTTAATTGGCTAAAAACCTTTATATGTTTTCTTTTTTTTATATTAAACGCCAATTTTTGAAACTCATATAAACTCTAATGTTTTATAACTTCCTTGAAATTAAAAATAAAAAAAATTACTCTGACAGAAATGTAGTTTATCTAAAAATCTATCAATTTGTCAAAGGGTTTTTTGATTTAATTTTTTTTAAAAAAGTTATAACATACTAATAATGAGTGGATGTCTTTTACTGTTCGGTACCGTATATTTGGAATTGGGGATAAACAAATATATAAACAATATATTAGTAAATCTGTTTTAGGCCTAATAAAAAGTTTTTTTTGTACTAAGTAAATATTATTTTTTGATATAAGTAAAGTTGTAGAGCAGGTTCTTGTGCATCTACTAGTAAAATTTCATTAAACTCAGACCAGTAAATAAGAAGATATGAGTAAAAAAGTCTTTAAAATTCTTTAAATCATATAAAAATTTTATATATACAGGCCTGATCCATATTTTGTACTTATTTGTTTTGCCCCAATTCTAAATATAGAAATATTGCCGATCTTATCTGGATTGGCAATTAACTGCATTAAAAAAAACCAACCCTAACGTACAGTATCTGGCTTTAAGCGACACCTATTTTTGGTTAGCAGCCCCAGGCCAATCATAGATCAGGGACTAAGTCACGCACTTGCCCTACCCCACTTTCTGCAACAATTCTGCGGTAATTGTAACATTTTCCGCATTCATCACCCTATTTTGTGATTTCTGCGGCATTCTGTGCAATGCAGAAAATTATCGTCTCTGTATATAAAGTATTTATTAGAAGCGAAAAAAAGTAAAATTTTTACCTTTTTAGCCATTCAATCGTTGGCCCAATAAATTATAAGCTTTAATACCTTCTGACCACTTCGAAGTAAATTAAAACAATGCGCAATACAGCAACTTGCTTAAATGTATTAGCCTTATCAAAATTTAGGATAAGTGAAATACTTTCAAATGATGTTCATTTATATAAAATTTCATGAACATGCATTATTCTATTGTTACATAGAAGCATTCTAGATTTTTATGTAATCGGGTTTTTTTCAATATATTTATAAGTACTAAAGTAATTGATATGTAAAGGGTTTATTAAAAGCGAAAAAAAGCAAAATTTTTACCTTTTTAGCAAGTCAATCGTTGGCCCAATAAATTATAAGCCTTAAAATATTCACATGTTTGTAAAATAAATAAAATAATTATAACTAAATTATATAGATATAGATGGTAATAAACTTTGAAAATTCAACTAATTGAGAATTATTTTGAATTGTTGTGAATATTATAGAAATATTAAATATCAATTTTATTAAATAATGAATAACTTCAAATAAATTAGAATTAAAAGCTTCAAATTTAATTGAATTGTATTTAGGAAAAAGCTATTTGTAACAGCCTGTTACATGCTTATTTGTAACAGCCCATAAGGCCATATTAATATTAAAATAGGATTAGATTAGGGTTAGGATCAAAATTAATACAGAATTGCGAGAGGATCATTTTTTGTTAGAAGTACAATAGGTGTTGTCTTAGTACAATTTTGAGTTAGAGATAAAGGCTGTTACAAATAAGAGTGTAACAGGCTGTTACAAATAACATTATCCTTGTATTTAAACTCTATCATTTTTTATAATATATTTCATTCCGCTTTTTTGTTTTCTATTGTCTCGCTTTGACTACTACTTTTGTTTTGGCTATAATTTTTGTTTCACTCTCTTTTTCTAAATACTTCAAAGTGAAAAAAAATAAAAAAATATTTCTCAGAAGTGTTGGTGTTCTTGCAAATTGTTAGAGAAATCTAGTATATTTTTGCAAAGTCCAGAAAAAGTGGCAGGAATTCGCAAAGTGTCAAAGAAGTCAGGAATAAATAAAATAAAATAAAAATTAAAAAATAAGTAAAAAAAAATTGAAAAAACATAAAAAAAAATAAACGAAGTCCCATATCTTTATTTTTCTGAAGTAAGAGTTTATGTTCTTGCAAATTCAGAAATTATGAAAAGTTCTTGCAAAATGCCAAAAAGTCACAAAGTGCCAAAAAAGTCTGAGTTGGTTTTCTTGCAAAGTGCCAGAAAGTAAAAGTTCTGTTCTCACAAAGTGCTGAAATAAAATAAATTAATAAAAAAATTTTTAAAAATAAACCAAGAAAAACAAAACAAAAAACACTAAACGAAAAAATAAATAAAGCGAAACTTGCAAGAACTTGCAAAAACTTATATGATCTTTATAATTTGTCTACACATATTTATCTACAGCAAACTTTAACTGATTCTCATTGGGATAAATCGCTACTTGAATAATTTCTTTTGCAAAAAACTTGCGAAAACTTGCGAAAACTTGTGCCCATTTCTTTAAAGAAGTGTTCCCGAAAATTTAGAAATTGCTGGAGAAATCAGTTGTATGTTTTTGTAAGTTTCGGAAGTCATAGTTGATGCGCAAGGTTTTGAAAGTTTTTTGTTTTTCTTGTTAAGTGCCGAAATAAAAATAAAATAAAAAATTAAAAATAAAATAAAAAAAATTGAAAAAATAAATGAAAACAAAAAAAACGAACCGAAAACAAAAAATAAAATGAAAATAAAAAACGAAATAAGACCAAAAAAGTGAAAAAAATAGAAGTTTAAACAAAAGATCTAATCTGATCTTGTAGTACAAAATTTGAAATATTCAAACTATTTCGAAAAATCAGTCCAAAGCATGATCCAGGTTACAGATCTACTGATCCTGCTTGGTTTCCTAGTCCTAAAATATTTTGAAAGCGGATTGAAATATTTCGTAACATATTTCGAAATATTTCGAAATGACTTTCGTAATATTTTGAAAATTTGATATTTTGAAATATTTCAAAATATATAACGTAATATTTTGCTTATATTACGGTTCGTAAGACCTTACATAAGATTACGCTATTATAAATTTGCTGATCTAGTTGTCAATTTAATAAAATAAGGATCAAAAATTTGTACTACAACAAAAAGAGCGCGAAACAGATGACAAAGAAAATGATTATTAAATTTTTTAAGTGCAGTAGCTAAAGTGCTTGAAACATGCTATTAAACAAATACAGTGTCAACTAGATTTCTACCTCTTTAGAGAAATGCTAGACACAGAGTGACTAAAGCAGGGAGATACTTTATGTAATTTACACTAATTACTGTGGTATGCAAGAGTCTGAAGGGATACTGTTATTTGGGCAATATTTTGTAAAGAGGCTTAGGGGATTTGCAATTACAAAAGAGGCCACAATTAATAGTATATGAGGATACTAAGAATTGTATTAATTTTATTTCAGTGAAAACACACTCTTCACTACTATTTTTTATTTAATAAACCAGAGATTCTTCACTCTGCTTTTTAGCAAAGGAAAAACCTTGAGTATTTATACATGTTTGTCCAATATAAATAAATACAATAATAAATAAAGAAATCTATATAATCGATAGATTTGATATATGCCAATGCTAAATATAATGGCTATAACGAATATAATAAAGATAATAAATATGTTACATATATCCTAAATATCAGCTATATTAGGTATGTTAATTATATTTGTCAAAACTATTATGTCCCAAATGTCTAAATGTCCAGAATGTCAGACATGTCTGTGATTAACTGAAATGTCTAGGATTACTCGAAATGTCCGATATTTCAGTGTCACAGGTGGCGCAGTATTGATCGTCCAATAAGATTTGGGCGCAGTAGGACGTTTTGTAAAGACCAATCATTCAGTTTTGACTAGCTTGGACTAGAACGGTCCAATCTGGATGATTCTGGTACCATTCGAAAGGTCTCATTGAGGTGGTCACGATGGTGGTAGTTTCACTAAAATTAGATTACGGGATCAAGAGTTATCATCATTGTACGTTTCATACGTTTTTCTAGGTCTAACAACAGTTCTGATCCAAGATTTGTAATATACAAGTTTACCTTGTTTCCAAAATTGTTAGGGGGCATCCATAAATAACGTTATGTTTGAGGGGGGGGTCCCCCAAAATATAACATTTTTTACTATTTAGGGGGTCCCCCCAACATAACGCAATTTTTTATTAAAATTTGTCTAAAACTTGACCAAGTGGTCCAAATTGGATGATTTTGGTACCATTCGAATCGTCTCGAGGGGAGGATTCGAATGGTACCAATTTCATTTGAATTGGAGCAATGGTCACGTTTTATTAACGAAATACTATTGGTTATTATGTTTTCTTATAAAATTACTATAAAATCAATAGTATTTCGTTAATAAAACGTGATCCAGTAATCCAAATGAAATGATTTTGGTACCATTGGATTCGTCTCATAGAGACGAATCGAATGGTACCAAAATCATCCAGATTGGACCACTGGATCATAATATATTCAAGTTTTTGTAAAATTTTATATATAAATATACTGATTTTGAAAAATTTTTTTATATAGTAGGGGGGGTCCAGCGCTACTATGAGGGGGTACATAACGTTATTTATGGATGCCCCCTTATTAAATTCACTATAATTAAAAAAGGCCTCAAGTTGCTGAATTCAATTTTTAACAAATGGAATTACAGGTTTATTTTCTTGTTAAAAAAAATTAAAGCTAAAATAAACCTTTCAGCATAGTGGTGAATAAATGTTAAATAAATTTGTATTCGTCTACTTTTTTCTAAGTTATCAAAAATGTTTATGATTTTTTAATAGTTTCAGATGATTCAACTTTTTGTTTCTCCTTATAAAACTCTTGAATAAATTCAAAAGTAATCACAAACATAAAATGCAATTTGGAACCAAATATTTCAGCAAGTTACAACAGATAATGGTACAAATTTCAAAAAAGGATTTGATTGTTCTATGATGTACAAGATAATTCATATATTGGGACCGATAAACTTTCAAATATACAAATATTTTTTTAATATGTAATATTAAATGCTTGATCTCCTCAAAATGGTAAACTGATATGGGCCGGTGCAGAAAGATTTGTATCTTAAAAAATTTCATAATTTTGACACTAAAGAAAAATTTTTTTTTCTTAATTAATTATTAAAAATTTTTTAGTATCAAATAAAATAGGGTTTAATCTAACTTATTATTGTTTTATTTTAATTATTAAAAATTTTTTAGTATCAAATAAAATAGGTTTTTAATCTAACTTATTATTGTTTTATTTTAATAATTAGCATGTACAATTCACTATATTTGAAAAAAAAACAAAATATTTTTTAAAAAAGCAGTTCTATGAGCTTGTACTTCGCAAGTGCATTAATGTGCATATGAAAGATATAGTTAAAATTTGAGCAAAATTGAATCACTGATTGTGAAGAAATTAAGCTTTAAAGTAAGGTAATTTGATTTTTTTACTATATATGCGTAGCTATATGCGTATATATAAATTTCTATAGTAAATTATATAGCAAAAAAAAACAAGTTACTATTAATAATTTTTTGTTTTATTAATAAAATAATCAAAAAAAATTATTTTTATCAATCCGGTAAGGGGCGTGCCATTTATCACGTAATATTTTTTATTTAATAGCTACTCCTATCCATGTATAGTGTGATCATCCTAATCTCAATTCTGATTGGTTAATATAACGACTAATATTTATAATATATTATATAAATATATATAATATTAAATAACTCTTGATCTACTAGTCTGTTTTGGATGATTTTACTACCAAAATGTTCGTCTCAATGGGACAATTCTAACAAGCCCAAAACTATTAAAATCCAATTACAGAATCATAAGATCACTAAGATTTTGCATTATTATATATATGGTACCGGACAGTAAAAGACATCCACTCATTATTAGTAAATCTTTAAATTGTTATAACTTTTTTAAAAAAAATTAAATCAAAAAACCCTTTGACAAATTGATAGATTTTTAGGTAAACTACATTTCTGTCAGAGGAATTTTTTTTATTTTTAATTTTAAGAAAGTTATAAGGCATTAAAGTTTATATAAGTTTCAAAAATTGGCGTTTAATATAAAAAAAAAGAACACATATATAGGTTTTTAGCCAATCAAAATCAATTGCACAAAAATTAGCCAATCAGAATTGATTATATAAGCACCCAAAATTGGTGCCTATATGTATAGATTGGATGTCTTTTACTGTCCCGTACTATATATATTAAAATTTATATATATAATAATACAAAACCTTATAACTCTTTCCAACGATCACTTGGACCAAATTTCTGACAAAGAAAAACAAAAAGTTTTTTGTTAGAGCATGGGTAGAAGTACACAGGACCTACGGTTTTTACAAAGGTTAACTATTGCTGCTATCTAGGGACTCCTTTGATATATTCGGCATGCAAGCCAAAAGCGTTTTGGTACAAGATAACTGGCAGGAGGTGGCGCCCTTGTACAAAAAATTTTGGTAGAGTTATCATTTCCGCTCCGTCGGCGAAGTAACCTGTAACTATATAACGAGGAATAGCAAAAAAATTAGTTTTCCAACAACACTCTTCTGTAGATTTCTTACAATTGATTCCTTTGTATTATCTTTTTCGCCTTCCTGCCTTTCTTCCAAAATTTTTGATAAAAAGTGGGGATTTGGTTTATCCCCTCCAAAAGATCAGCTGTTTACTTTTCCATATTCAGACGGACCTAGTAGAATGCAACTACATGACGTGTTTGTTTACAAATACGAGTTCGGTGCTACTCTATACGACTTGCTCAATCGATATAGTATAGGTTGGTCATATAGTCGGAAGAAGATATTAATTAAAACGTAGCTTTACAGTAGAGATATACAATAGTTGCATTTGTTATATAATTTTTATTCAACCTACCATGGGTTATATTAGTGTTTTCCCTTTCTTTTTTCCATTGGTTTTTGTTTCCTTTTCATTAGACTAGCCTTTGTACTTTACCATGTGGTTTTTTTTCTTTTTTGTTTTCCTCTTCCTTTTTTCTTTTTTGTTTGTTTTTCTTTTTGTATCTCTCGTTTTCTTGGCTTTTGATATTTTTTAATGTTTACTCCCTCTCCTTATCTTGTCCTTAGTAAATTCTTTGTTAGTTTAAGGAATATGAAGGTGAGAAGAAGCCATTATGGTGTGGTATTTAGGCTAATTTAATATAGCCTCTAGTTTTTGGACTTGTCTTCAAATTAGTGCGGCAGGTTGTACTTGGGCACCATTAAGGCAGCCGGGTAATGTCAGATTTGCAAATTAGGAGTAAACAAGTGTATTATGTAGTAATATACTTAGTATTTTAATAAAATACTGGCGAAACTGCCTAAGTGAAAAAAAAATACAAAACCTTAATGATCTTGTGACTCTGTAATTGGGTTTTAATAATTTTGGGCTTGTTAGAATCGTCTCATTGAGACGAACATTTTGGTAGTAAAATCATCCAAAACGGACCAGTAGAAAAAAGTTACTTAATATTAAATAATATATATATTATATATATATTATATACCGAGATATACTGTATATAATTTAATATATATATTATATATAGTATATATAGACATGATCACTACCCCAACCCATGTATCCATGGTCAAAATTACATGATAAATAGCACGCCCCTAACCTAATAAGTATATTAAATTAAAAAATTAAAAATTAATTTGTACAAAAATATTTTAATTAGAGCTATTTGAGGTACAAATCTTTTTGCACCGGCCCATATTGTTATATTTGTATAATTTTAGTATATTAGTATTAGGAAAATATTATATAGATATTAAGAATAGTATAAATTTTATTGAACTAACCAAATCTGTAATATTAGTTTTGTTAAAAGAACTTTTCTCCATTCTTAAAAAGAAGCTATTTTTACTATAACTCCTATGATAGTATGATACCTTAGTACGTTATCATAGTACGTTATCATAGTACGTTATTATAGTACGTTATTATAGTACGTTATCATAGTATGTTATCATAGTACATTATCTTAGTACGTTATCTTAGTACGATATCTTAGTACGTTATCTTAATACGTTATCTTAGTACGTTATATTAGAACGTTATCTTAATACATTATTGTGAAAATCTCAAGTTTTTACAGATATATAAACCCTGTCTTTTCTCCCAAGACAGAGTAGGTTCTGTCCTTTAATTCTTTTCCTTTATAAAAATAATTGTACTTAAAATCTTATATTTAATAAACTGATATTATCCTTTAAAATATAAAGCTATCGCCTTTATATTCTTAGATCCTTTATCCATCGTATAAAGGACCTCTATTTTGTTGGTTATAAATTTATTTGTTTGAATTATTATTCTCTTATATTTTTGTCGGTATATTATTTTCTTTAGTATTATTAACCTTGAATTTATTGTCTTTTATTATTGACTTCTTTGATATTGTATATATTTCTTACCCTCTTACATATTAAATCAAGTGATATAGTTTCTTGCCTAAAAGTTACTATATTACAATATCAATGATTTACTAAAAAAATTATACAAAATTAATTATAGTTAGGTTAATAGGATTTGTTAATGTCCGGAGCAAATTATACAAAATTATATACTAGGAAACGGATACCGTTAGTGTCCGAAGCCAAAAATATCAATTAATAAATACAAGTTTACTTAGTGCAATAAATTAGAATTAATTAGTAAATTTTGTAAATTATAAGAGTTTATAAAATTTTATTAATAAAATTCTATAAAATCTTATAATTCACAAATTTTTATTAATTAATTCTAACTTTATGCACTAAGTAAACTTGTTCAGCATCTAAAAATATATTAAATCGGCATAATTATTTTTATTTTACTTGAAATTTAGAGAATAGATACATAATTTTGGATTTTTAATCAAAAAAGTCAAATTTAAGCATCTTTTCTCCAAATTTCAAGTAAAATAAAAAATCATGGCTGATTTGATGTATTTTTAGGTACTGAACAAGTTTACTTAGTGCATTAAGTTAGAATTATTTAGTAAAATTTTATAAATCATAAGATTTTATAGAATTTTATTAATAAAAATCTACAAATTCTTATAATTCACAAATTCTTATTAATTAATTAATTCTAACTTTATGCACTAATTAAACTTGTTTAGCACCAAATAATACATCAGATCGGCTATGTTATTTTTATTTTACTTGAAATTTGGAGAATAGATGCATAATTTTGAATTTTTGATCAAAAAAGTCAATTTTAAGCATCTGTTTTCCAAATTTCAAGTAAAATAAAAACAACATAGCTGATTTGATGTATTTTTAGGTGCTAAACAAGTTTACTTAGTTCATTAAGTTAGAATTAATTAGTAAAATTTTATGAATCATAAGATTTTATAGAATTTTATTAATAAATTTCTATAAAATCTTATGATTCATAAAATTTTACTAAATAATTCTAAGTTAATGCACTAAGTAAACTTGTTTAGCACCTAAATATACATCAAATCGGCTATGTTGTTTTTATTTTACTTGAAATTTGGAGAAAATATCTTAAATTTGACTTTTTTGATCAAAAATCCAAAATTATGTGTCTGTTCTCCAAATTTCAAGTAAAATAAAAATAACATAGCCGATTTGATGTATTATTAGGTGCTAAACAAGTTTAATTAGTGCATAATTTAGAATTAATTAATAAGAATTTGTGAATTATAAGAATTTGTAAATTTTTATTAATAAAATTCTATAAAATCTTATAATTCATAAAATTTTACTAAATAATTCTAACTTAATGCACTAAGTAAACTTGTTCAGCACCTAAAAATACATCAGATCGGCCATGAATTTTTTTATTTTACTTGAAATTTGGAGAAAAGATGCTTAAATTTGACTTTTTTGATCAAAAATCCAAAATTATGCATCTATTTTCTAAATTTCAAGTAAAATAAAAATAATTATGCCGATTTGATGTATTTTTAGATGCTAAACAAGTTTACTTAGTGCATAAAGTTAGAATTAATTAATTGGTGATTCGCGAGTCAACCAGAGAGTGGTCATAGTGAAACATGACGCGGATTACTTATAGAAATTAGGGTTTTGCGAATGTGGAGTGCACACATCTAAAACTTTTTTTTATACTAAGTTAATCACTCTTCTGACTTAAGAGACTTTTGTAGAGCTCGTCAAGACGCATCTAATGGTGGGTAGGGCGTCAAAATCGGCCTGGTGGGTGCTGAGATATCTTTAAAAAACGTTTCTTTTACTATGTAAATTTCTTTGCAAACAATAGTATTGTTTGTAAAGAAATTTACATAGTAAAAGAAACGTTTTTTAAAGATATCTCAGCACCCACCAGGCCGATTTTGACGCCCTACCCACCATTAGATGCGTCTTGACGAGCTCTACAAAAGTCTCTTAAGTCAGAAGAGTGATTAACTTAGTATAAAAAAAAGTTTTAGATGTGTGCACTCCACATTCGCAAAACCCTAATTTCTATAAGTAATCTGCATTACGTTTCACTATGACCACTCTCTGGTTGACTCGCGGATCACCAATTAATAAAAATTTGTGAATTATAAAATTTTACTAATTAATTCTAGCTTCATGCACTAAGTAAACTTGTAAAAAACAACTTTGATATATAGTTAGCAAATTTTTTATTAAGTAAATCGATCTTAATTAGTAAGACAATTTTATTCATCGTTATAAGTTCTACTTACGTCTAAATTTTCATAAGAATTGGATGATTTTTTATTAGTTGATTTTATAAAATACACTTTTGTACCAAAAGAATCTATTATGACACCAGTTAGTTTTTTACAAATGTTCATTAGTAAAAAATTATCTGATTTTTATGAAAATTTAAAGATAGGTAGATTTTGTTATAGCAAACAAAATTGTCTTAATAATGAAGATCGATTTATTTAATAAAAAAAGCTACTATTAGCATACTACGATTAAGTTTTTTTAAAACTTAAAATTAAAATTTTTTTTTTGTTGTGTTAGCACACGATGCGTTTATTGGCTAATTACGTGGCGTGACAGACGTTATCACGTGACGTGACGTGACAGATCTCTAATGTCTAGAAGTATAGTGTCCTCAGCTACGCTTCGGACAATTATATACTATTATATATCAGATATATATATATATAGCATATATAAAACAATATATATTTATTGTATGTTACGTGTAGGACATTCTAGTAGTAAGGTTTTGCTATATATCACGTAGTAACGAACATCCGACATTTTTAATTAAAGTAAGTCTAGTAGTAGAAATTTATACCCAATCACTGTTTATTGTAATATCACGTAAGTGAACATCTGGATATTTTGATCAAAGTATGTTTAGTAGAAAAGATTTGGCCAATTATAGATTAGCAAATAAATCACATACATGTATGACATTCGGACATAGTGATCAACTTAAACATAGAATGTAAGTTTTCTATTATGTTTGGACAATTAAAATAATAAAATACTTACTGTAAATTTTTAAAATAGCAGGAATAGATACTATTTCGAATTTTGGTTTAAATTTAGACCAAATTCAAAATAGTATCTATACCCACTATTTCAAGAAATCTTATTGTAAAAATAACTTACCTAATTAGATTTATAATAGGCAGAATATATATTGTACTTTAACTAAGGTATTATAGAACTTAAAGTATTCTTAAAACATTTTTTATGTAAGGGTACTACCAGAAATCAGCTGATTCAATTTTGGCCAAAATTTTGATCTCTCCACCTATTTTATTTAGGTTTTCATATTAAATTTTCACTTTTTCAAACCCTTTCCTCTCTAGGAAATCAGCTGATTTCTAGTTCTCCTCTAAGTAGCTAGATAAGTAAAAGGAATATTTCATTCTATTAGAAGCTATAAAATAAGGGCACACATTGTTAAATAGTTTACTAATTGCAAAAAGTCAACAGACACAAGTTTTGTTACTCCATGATAAAAGAATAGTTGTTTTATCAACTATAATTGCTACTAGTTTTTTATTAAAATGTATACATATCGGCAGATCGGCATAACATGTCAGCTCGACCAATCATGATCGAGGATTATCAAAAAAATTTTACGCAAAAATTTATTACAAAGCGAATTTTCAAAAAAACGGCCTTTTAATTAGCTTTGTATTTATAATTAAGTACATAGAAAATTACGAAATTCATGTATTTAATTATAAGCCAAAAGTATATAGGGGTGAGTTACGTGTAATAGAAAAGGGACAAATCGTTTTTAGTAAATTTTTTTTAATTTTTAAACTAAAATATCTTGACAACTATTTAATTAAATTTGCTAAAAATTTTTTTATTTTAATCTTGAAATTATATAAAATTAAAATAAAAAAAATTTATTAAATTTATTAAGATAGTTGTTAAGATATTTAAGCTTAAAGTCAAAAAAACTTTTACTTAGAAAAAATTTGTCTCTTTTCTATTGACTCACCCCCATATTAAAAAGGCCATTTTTTTAAAAATTAGCTTCTGAATTTAACAAAAACAGGACATAGGAACAATTTCCCGAACATGTAATCTTCGACCGCTCCAGAACCGCACTAGGGGTCTAGACACTTTTGCAGTAACGTGACGTGGTGCATGAAAATTAACCAATCGGAGAACGTAAATTTTGATCTTCCCGGATCAGTCTGACATCAAAACAAAACACGTGTACAAGAAGAAAAAAAGAGAAAAGAACGATAATACTCGAAAACTAGTGCTTAAATCGGCCTTAAAAACCATATAAAAATGTCTGGAACGCGATTTTACATATATATAGGGACCTTCTAAGGCTATATACACGAATCCTAACCCTAACTTTAACAATAAAGCCAAAAAGTTAATCTGAAGACGCCACACCACGTGATG
>QKWP01000893.1:25399-42575 GCA_003550325.1 Gigaspora rosea | reverse complement strand
AAAAAAAAAAAAAAACTATACGATGGGCAAAAAAATAAATCTTGACGTTTAAGTCAAAATAAAAACTAGACCTACAAGCCCCCTTTTTTCATAGTCATTACATGTACTAAATCAATAAAGTTGACAGAATATTACAGTCTGCGGCATTACGGCTTACGGTTTTGCGGCATTACGGCTTACGGTTTTATGGTATTGCGGCTTTACCTCCAAGCGACGGAGCATACCTAAAAAAAAATATATATATTAAAGGCAAAAAAAAAACAAAAGAAACTAAAAAAAAAAACTTCTCAAGAAAAAAAACGACGTCGACGTGACAATTTTGCGGTAGGGAAAAAAAAACATTACACATTAAACAGCAAAAACAATGATTATTAAGCGATGATCATTGTTTATATATGATCGCCAATCTCTAAAATGATTGGTCGATCATATAGGGGTCGCATGGCGACGGGTCACTATTTTATTTTTGCCTTTTTTTTATCTTAATTTTTTCATTTTTTCATTTTTTCTAATTATTTTTCATTTTTTTTATTTTAATTTTTTTTCGTTTTTTTTTTATTTTAATTTTTTAAAATTTATTATTTTTTTTTTTAAATTATTATATTTATTTTTTTTATAATCGTTTTTTTTTAGTATTTTTATTTTTTCTTTAATCGTTTAATTTTTTTCTTTTTAATTGTTTAATTTTTTTATTTATTTATTTATTTATTTATATTCGTCTTATTTTTTTTTTTAATCGTTTTAAATTTTTTTATTTATTTATTTAATTTTAAACATCTCTATAAACTATTCATTAGCTAAAGAAACTATTAAACAACAGATAAATTCCAAAACCGGGTTGTCTTTTCTAGCATTTAGTTATTAAATTCGTCTTGCTTTTTAAAATTTTTTTTTAGCAGATTGTCACTAGTGTTTAAAATTCGGAACAAATACATATAGAAATAGGCTAAATTGTTTGTTTCAATTTTAAAATTTTTTTTTCCCCTGACGATCACCTGTACCGGATTTTCACACAAACGAAATATCAAAATACTAGAGTTAGATGAAAAAGCACTGCAAAAAATGGTTTTTATAAAGGTCAACTATCTGATTGGGGACTTTTTTATATATTCGGCATGCAAACCAAAAGCAATAGTAGAAGAACAAGTGATAACAAGCAGGCGGCGCTTTAGTAAACACAGAATTTTGGTGGAGAAATTTCTTCGTCGACAAAGGTTTTTGCAGTGGCTTAATGGAGAACAGTATTTCAGTTTTCAAATACACTCCTTGGAAAATCTAAAGGACTTGAAATGAACACCCACTACCAAACTCATATGTCAGTGTCCCTTTGGCTTTTCGAAATTTCGACAAAGTGGGCATTTCGGCTTACCCCCTCCAAAAGATCGACAATGTTTACCTCACCCAATTTGGAAATGCAGCTGCCATTTTGGAATGAAGCCATGACTGGATTTCAGTTTTCTGAAATAAATAACAAGCGACGCGTGTTTGAGGAAACCTTGTAATGAAATTTTGTTCTAGAATGTTCTTGCAACCATAGTGTTTTTTTTTTAGATACCTATCTCTACAGTTTCTTTAGGTTAGAGGCCATTTTTTCTAGTAATAGTTTTTCGCCTACATATGGTAAATTGAGTTTAGTTAGAGTAGNTTTTTTTAGATACCTATCTCTACAGTTTCTTTAGGTTAGAGGCCATTTTTTCTAGTAATAGTTTTTCGCCTACATATGGTAAATTGAGTTTAGTTAGAGTAGAGACTACTTTTCTTAGTATTATGTAATTTTTAAAATAGTCCACTTGGTGCCATGGCTTAATTGATCTGAGGCCTTGCTTTTCTTTTTTTTCTTTTTTCTATCGTTTGTTTTTTTCGTTTTCTTAGTTTTTTCTTTTTTTTTTATACCCCCTTTTATACATATTTTGCCCTTTAGTAGTTTAGTTTTTTCCTCCCACCTCCAAGGATATTTCTTTCGGAAAATGCCCTTGTATGGTGGAGCGAGGCTGATGGACTAGTCGGTGTCTTCCGAGACGCCGTGCGGCGATTCGCATTTGGTTTAGTTTAGCTAAATCGGGTGATGCCAGTGCTGTATTATTCTTTGTTCAGTCTGTATTATTTTTGAATAGTATAATAAAATCAAAGAGGTTGTACTTGGCGAGTTTCGCCTAAGAGGAAAAAAAAATTTTTTTAATTTTTTTAAATTAATTAATTATTTTTTTTATTCGCTATAATTTAATTTATTTTATTTATTGTTTTTAGGAAAATAATTATCGGATCAAGATTGGAAGAATTACAAACCAGGTACGACGAACAAACGACGAACAAAAACACTTTTCTTATTTAGTGAATCGTTTCATCGCAACCAAATAACATCAACTAACATACCCTAACCTACCAACTAACTTACTCTAACCTACTAACCAACTTACCCTAACCTACTAACCAACTTACCCTAACCCTACTAACTAACTTATCCTAACCCTAACAACTAATTCACTCTAACCCTACAATAAAAAGCAACGATACTTCCAATCACGATGAAATGGCCACCACAAACGCAATACGAATAATGACAGCACCCATTTATAATGACACACGAAATAACGACTACAGAAATAAGTGGAAAAGTTAAATATGTAACAAATAAAAAACATCAGCGATACCAGAAGCAAATCAAGCGACAAAATCTACTCCAAAGGCAATACAAATAACGCGTCGACCTACCATAATTGCGGCACCAAAATGGACGGCACGAAACTGAAACCAACGACTATAGAAAGAAAAATGGAAAGTAGAGATGCGACAAAAAAAAAACTCTAGCAAAGGCAACTCACCTATAACGGTGACACGGCACCTATAAAACAATGGCTCCTTTGACATTGATGACGACTCCATTGACAACGACTCCATACGACGACTCTATTAACAACGCCTCCATTAACGACGACTCCATTAACAACGGCTCCATTAACGACGACTCCATTAACGATGACTCCATTAACAACGACTCCAACTATAGCGAAATTGAATCAAAAAAAAAAATAAAAAATTAAAACAAATACAAAAACAAAATAAAAATAAAAAAAGATTATCTGGGTACACATGTACGATCATTACTAAATACAGCAGTACTGTGACGATCATCCGGAAGAGGGTCGGAGTATCAGAGTACACGTGACCCGGAAAATCTCATCTACATCCTGTCTAATTCCGTAATCTTCTGACGTCAATTAGCCAATTAAAACTCAGGATCAGGTGTAACGTAAAGAAATTCAAAACAAATGTTTGTTTTGCAAAAATCATATTTATCGCAAGATTTATACTTGCAAATTATCTTTCTGGCCTAACAAAAAAGTTTTCTCGCACAATTTTGCTATATAATGCTCCTTCTAACCACCAACATGTACCCAAACCCTAACATAAATCAATTTTTTTCCTCAAATACAATTGATGCAGGAAGATAACGTGTTCAGAAAATCGATTCTAGGTCCTGTCAATTTCTTCCAAATTTACTCTTAATAGTTACCAACCCATTTCTTAATGCCCAACCCATTCTAAAACACCCGAATATTTCAACAAACGATAAAAGTACTTCTTTCTAAGCTTAGCATAGCTCTTTTATTAAGTTTTATTGGTTTTTTAACTTGTCTAGGCATCAAAAAGGCTCTTTTGTTAGTTGTAACAAGTACTTCGTTTGTTAGTTTTTCAATGTTACTTAGAAGCGAATTTTTGTGAAATAGTTTATCGAAAAAAGACCCAATTACACTGATCTGCTGATATGATCATATGCTTTTTAAATATTTTTCAAAAACATTTGGTAAGTATGAATAGTATAAAGTATCAGCCATAGGTATAACGCCACCTTCATTACAATTAGGGTTCGGAATAGGCTGGGTTGGGCTGGGTTTCTCCAAATTTAAGCCCAACCCAAAGAAATTTTATAAGCCCGAGCTCTAGAGTTCCTCAAATTTAAATCAAATCAAATATTGGGACAATTTGAATTTGATCAAATCAAATTGACACTGATTTAAATTTGATTTAATTCAAATTTTTGAATTTGAATTTGATTTTAATTTGAATTTTTAATAGTAATTTTCAAATCAAATCAAATATTTGTCAAATCAAATCAAATTTGGCCATATTTGAATTTGATCAAATCAAATATAGTCAAATTTGAATTTGAATTTGATCAAATATTTGATTCAAATATTTGAAGATCAAATCAAATTGCGGAACCCTACCAAGCCCGAACCCGGCCTAGTAAAAATTTACGGGTTTGGGCTGGACCGGGTTACTTCAAAACTATACCTGGCCCAACCAAGCCCGGTGATTAAGTGGATGTAACTTTCTTGTGATTGGTTGACACGTAAATTAAAAATCATGTTATAATTGGTCACTTTGCAGATCATGTAACAACAGGCAATCAAAATTTATTATAAATAATACAGTATTATGAATGTAATTAAGTGGATTCCTTTTAATATTAGATAATATTCAAAAGATTAGAGAAGGATTTTTAGCAAACTGGCTAGATGGAATATGCATAATTTCACAAATATATGATAACAAGGGAAATTTGCAGAAAAAGAAGTAAGTTTTTTATTTATTTAATATGTTTCTATTTTATTTAAGAATTTATTCATGTTCCATTTATTATATAAGTTTAAAGATCTTATGCGATTTGCAGGTAAACTTTAAATATATGAACCAACTCAACAAGCTACAAAAAATGAGTATATGCTAGTATTTGATGAATTCGGGTTTGAAAGAAATTGGAATAATGGAAAATGCACAAACTGCAACCGATATAACACATCAAGAGCTTGGTGTCAGATGTGTGACCCTCAGAAAACAATACAAAATGGATAAACTGAGTTAAGAATATCGATGATTATATTAGAGAATTTAGCATGGTGGACATTTGTTTTAATTGGTCCAAAAATGTAAACAAGTAAACAATATGTATAATGTAGATCATTATATAAATTTAGATATACCTGATTTTTTGTGTAATATATGGGTACACAAATGAAGATCAATCGCATCTAGAATTTTCTATAGAAAAAAATACTACAATAGATAGCAAAATTACTTTTTGAAAAAAAGTAATTTACCAGACTAATTGCCAAAATAATAGTCTATAATGACAACAATTCCAATTGGCACTTAGTTCGATTCAGAATCAAAATTATAGTAGTATTGCATACTAAACATACAGTATAATACTTATATCGCTACCGTATAAGGTACCCCCTTGATTTGTGCCAGGTATCTTACAAAATATCGCAAAATGTACCTGGGTATGAATCAATAACTAATTTTGCAGTTTTTATCAATGAAATACAGAAATACAGTAGTATATACTTAATAATATACTAACATACCCCTAATATACTCTCCTCTGTACAAGATACCCAGAGTACAAATCAAATTTTCATTATGTGAATTGTAAGATACCCGGGTACCTTATACTGTGTTTTACAGTAGTTACACGGATCGATCTATAAAAATAAATTTTTTTTAATATAGTAATACTAATTAGCTTTTTCCATTTTTCTGGTAAAATCCATATATAGGAAATTCTTGTTGTAGTTACGGTATTTGCATTTCGTTTGTAGCATTTTTGCTAAGTATTCTGTCTTCGTTGCCGTCGTCGTCATCGTTATTTGTAGATGTCGTCGTTTGTAGAACCGTTCATTAGTAAGTGTAGGCCTCAATTTCATTGTTCCTCGTTTAGTACTATTATATGCATTGGATTTTCTATGTTGCTTATAGTGTGCTTCTACGGAATTTCGAGATAGTTTATAGTAGATTTTTATAATACTTCTGGATAATTTTTTATGGTGGCTTTATACTGTTTGTATTTATCAGCATGTCGCTTTGCAACTAGAATTAGTAGATTGGTTTTAAGGTTAGGTATATTCTAATTTTGTTCCCGATTTTGTAAACCTTGTAGGAATTTTAATTTTTTCTGATAATCGAAGGGAGCGGAGAGTGAATTGTGTTGCTTTTTTGCCTTGTATAACTTACTTGTCTATTATCTTAAATTAGCAGAATAAAGAATGCTAGTGAGATATTCATTTTGAAAATTGAAGTCGATATATTATCAAAAATCAGCAAAAACAAGACTAGTAATCTTTGCAATTGACTACTGAATAAGAATAAGACATTTATTTGTGATCAAAAAATCGCAGAGGTCAACTGGAATTGGTGTTTAAAAGCATGAGAAACTAAGGCATTCGTTGATTATCAAAACCAGCAGAGATGAAAAGCACTAGTAAAGTATTTGCGATTTGTAGCTGAAGTTTGAGTTGAAAAAGAAAGATATAAGGTATTCATTCATTTATGATCAAAAATTGGCAGAAATGGGCGATGCTAGTGGAATATGCAATGGTAGACATTGTTATGATGAAATAGCCAGATAAACATAAGGCATTCGTTTATTAAAATTTATATAAATGAGGCATACTATAGAAATTTTAATGTTGTGTTGGAAATTGAAGTAGAAACAAATAAATATAAGATAAGACTTTATTTATTATCAAACATCTACATTAATCGGGCACACTAGTGGAGCATATAACGCTAATATTGTTATGATAATAATGACCATTAGGTCTTTATTTATTATTAGAGATGGGACGCAATTTCCATGCTCTTGTGGTATGTTTTTAGGATTTGATTTATGTTTGTTGTGGATTATACTTGGATAATACTTTTTGTCGGTAGTTATATCCGCTTACAAATTATCTGATGAAATCTGGTAAATTCGATAAATCTACTTAAGTTAAATTCGATTCGAACCAGAAACAGCCTTGGCATGTGTTCGAATTTATTTTAATATCGAAAAAAATCTTCACTGATAAAAATAGTCGGATATCAATATATCAAATACTAGTTTGGACATCCTGAAGATATCAATCCATTATAGAAATTTTGGTAGAAGTTAGAGGTTAGGGTTAACTACTACGTTTAAAGTAGTGATTATTTAAAAGATGGGAAAGATTTGGATTTTTTTTTTTAGTATTATGTGAAGATTCTTTAGAAATATATATATAATATAATATTCAATTATTTGTATAAATAAATTAAATAAATTGTATTAAATTATAGTTACATAGTGATAACATTTAAATTAAATTTTAATTTTATTGCGGATTATTAGTCATGTAATCGACTAGTGATATCGCAGGTTGCAATATTTAACAATATTCTATTCTTTATACTCATCCTTTTCAACTCTACAATTCTATCTCGATAATACCAACCTTATATATTCTACGAGCATCGATAGTTTTCTTGTAATGCTCAAAGGCCCTGCGTTAATTTATATTAACTTGAATCTATTATTACAACAACAACCAATAACATCCAGTCCATTAACATGGCTCATGCTAGATGCTTTTTTGTAATATTTAAATGCCTTGTATTCATCCTTTCGACTATGATTTCATGTTCATAACAATATCAACAAGTTAACTGGGCAATAGATTACACTAGGCATCAAACAAACTTCTACATATGTAATTAAAGTAAAGTGTTTATTCAGTTATCTGATTCCAATTACCGGTAATATGCAATTAAATAGCAATAAATGGGCATAATTGAAATATACTTACTGCCTTATGTTCATCCTTTTCAACTCCAATTCTCTCATCGAATGTTTTCTGTTCATTCTTTTCAACTCCATTTCCTATTGTTGAATATTAGTAGATTAGAGTTTTTCTAAAATTTGGAAGTTCTTTACCAGATTTCTACTTCTATTAAAAAAAAACACTCATTGGTTTGAAAGCAAAATTTTATATTTGATTCAAATATAAAGTTTTGCTTTCGACTTAAAACTTTCATTTAGGGGAGTGCAGAAAATCACGTAATTTTTTAGGGGGTGGGGGGTCCCCAAATATCACGTCCTATATATATATATAGTATAAATAGCCAATCATATTGAAGAAAATCGATTTTTAGTTAATTGCAGATAGTTGCTACATAGTAAAGTCTAAATTTTACTAAGCAAATCGAAAAAATAAATTAAATAAACTTATTCAGCAGATCAAAATACACTTACCACAAAATTTTGATAAGTATTGGAGAACTTTTTATTATTTAACTTTTAACTTTTACGTTCGTCGAATATATTTTTTTAAAAAATTTTAATTTTTTCGTCGAACGTAAAAATCAAAAGTCAATTAATAAAAAATTCTCCAATACTTATGAAAATTTTGTAGTAAGTATATTTTGATCTGCTGAATAAGTTTACTTAATTGATTTTTTTCGATTTGCTTAGTAAAGTTTAGACTTTACTATGTAGCGACTTTTGTCAATTGTGGGGTAGCTTATTTTTAGGTCAAAGACGTTTTTGAGTTTTTTTAAATTTGATTGGTCAATAGTCCTATCACTAGGGGGGGAGGGGGGTCAGGACCTATGTAAACCCTAATTACGTTATTTACTGCACTCCCCTTAGTAATAAACCAATAGTCCACAAAAATGATTTTGCAGAATTAAAGGCTTTCAATAATTTTTTTGTCAAACTTGCTGAGCGCGAAATTTATTTGCTATAGCCTTGTCTTTGGTAGGAACTTCTAAAATTCGAAAACTTCATTGTAACTCCAAAACAAATTTGAATATCGGGGATTGCCTGCTCGTGCCAAACAAATACTAAATACTCTGTTCCCTTTAGTCTCTTAAAAAGTATTAAATGGCAGATTATATAGTTGCACACTTTCTAGTGCATCTGCTATTGCCGAAATTGTTGTAATTTTATGCCAATTTAGTTAATTTTGGATCAGAATTTGCTTCTCGATCTACCTTGTCAATTGGCTTACATTTCTGTAGGTTCTTTTTAACGTATTTAAATGTTAGTAATATGTTTTTTGTCTTTAGAAAAAAGTCAACTCATGGTACTAGAACTTTTATTAACTCAAGTAATTGTATTTTTTCACTGATTTACTAATAATAAGTAATTTATATAACGATTAATAGCCAATTAACTCATTCGTTACATACCTTATTACCATATTTGATCTATACTAATCTTTTTTTACAGAAGACATACAAAAAGTTGAAGAATACTATAATATGGTTTAAAAATTTTTATTATGTGAAACTATAAGTTTTCAATTGACGATATGGTTTTTCATAGTAAGGGTTACTTTAAAAGTTTTTTATATTGTGTAACCTAGTAATCTTCAAGCCAATCAAATCGAATGTCCACCATGCTGTAAAGCATTAAGTGTTGTAATTTATTTTTTTTTTTTTTAAATGTTAAAGTGAGACCTTGCTTTTATCTTTATTAAAAGTGTTGTAATTTATTTTAATCTAATATTATTAAAAGTTACTATATATTATCTTTAAGCTCTTTTTTCAAACAAGTTAGTCGTACTTTTGTAAGTTAATTAAAGCTTCAACATATATATTTATTGTACATTACTATTTTTCTAGCTTACGAACCGTCTCTAAGTGAGATATATCCAGGTAGGGTGAATCCCAGAGATACACAAGATACTCAAAGTTTTGTTCACGAAGAGTCTTTAATAGTATTATAAATGGTGGTTAAATTTTTTAAAAAAATTTACTATAATAGGAAGTAAAAGTACTCTAAACTGAATAAATTCAATTGTATAAAATTGACCAATCACGAGAAAGTTATCCTATATATAAGGGCCCCCAAGGGCCTGCAGGCCCATTTCCAATACCCAACCCAAGCCCGGTATTTAATAAACCGGTCTAAACCTGATCTACTTTATAACAGGTCAAAATATTGGACCCAGCTTTGACCCAAACCCCGCCCAATCCGCAAACCTGCAAGTTTAGCCTGGCCCATTCTGAACCCTAATTACAATATACATTTAAAAATTTCTTAAATTTGTTGAATTTTCTAGTAATATGTCCACTTCGATCTATGCTTTAACAAGCTTACAAATAAAGTTTTTTTTTTTGTCAGCTACTGTCAATAATAATAAAAGACATTGCTGTTGAGTAAGATTTAAAGATTTCAGGTAGGCATTCCATTTTTTTTGGTAGGCTTTACTGTTTATATATGAAGTAATAAAGGTTTTATTATCGTAATTTATACTATAATTGCAAAAATGAGATATAAGTTTTCTAGAATCAAAAGTAAAATGTTCTGAACACTCCTGTGCACAATTATAGGCAGTTACTTTCTTGGTAGTGCTCTTTTTTTTTTTTGGTTGTCATTCAAAAAAACATTGTTTTGTATTAATTTTTTTTTTTCTTGTCTAATTGGCTATTGTACAATGGACTTTATTAAAAATTGGTATGTTATATTTATAGTTAGAGTAGTGACAGATATTACATAATATTTTAGAAGGAAGAAGGGGTTTCTGAAGGATCCTGGACATCTTTCATAATTTTATAGTAATTTGCTAAAAGGGAATAGAAATTTGTCGCACCCGAGATATGTCGCACCCCTGATTCCAACCAATCAAATTGCACAATTTTGTAAACATAAAATTTTAAGTTTTAAAAATTAAAAATTTTACTAGTAAAATATAAAGATAATAAGCAATATCAAAATATATAATGTAAAATTTTATTCTGAACAACTTTTTTTAAATCATAAAGATAGATTGTCTTAGTAAAAAAACGGTTTATAAGAAAAATCAAAAATTTTGATTATTAGCATATATAAACATTTTTTTACTAAAATAATCTATATTTACATTTAAGTATTACATGTAAAATTTTACGTTAAACAACTTTTTCAAAGTTAATATGGTAGATTGTTTTAGTAAAAAAAAGTTTTATATATGCTAACTTTGAAAATTCTTGATTTTTCTTATAAACTGTTTTTTTTACTATAGTAAGACAATCTATTTTTATAACTTAAGGGTAGGGGGTATGTCGATCATTTTTCATATGATTTTTGTGTCACTATTTTTTCTTTTGAATATTAAAAAATATTTTATTATATAAACTGTTAAAAAAAATTAATTAAAATTTGTAGAATAGGTTTTTCTGATTCTATTGGTAGTAAAATTATCAAAATTAGGTAAATATTTATCGAGATACATATATTTAAAGGTTAGATATTATTTTATAATATGATGATCATATGATATTTAATTAATAATCCTGTATAACCCCAGAAAATTTAGAGGCTCCCCGGAAACTTTACAATATATACAAGTATATTTTTTTTAAATATTATATTTGTTAAAATTTTTACTACTATAAAGAACATAATCTAAACTATTTACTACAAAAATTTGATTAAGATTAATTGTAATAGTAAAAAGTTTTATTAGTAGCATATTTCTATTTTTTGTAAAAATCACGTTGTGACACTAAGATCATATGAAAAATGATCGACATACCCCCTACCCTTAAAAAAAGTTGTTCAGAATAAAATTTTACGTTATATAACATGCTATTTTATATATATATTTTACACTTTATTAAGTAAAACATATTCGCAGATTTTTGGAATTTACTATTAAAAATTTCAAAAATTTTTAATAGCAAATGACTTTTGTTTCACTAGTCCGTTTTTGATGAAACAACTACCAAAATGTTCACATTGATAAGACGATTCTAATGAACCCAAAATTGCTAAAATCCAATCACTGGATCCAGAAATCGTTAACGATTTGTGTCACTTCAGGTATTTTAGAATTGAAAAACCAATTCTAAAATACCTAAAGTGATACAAATTATTAACGATCTCTGGATCCAGTGATTGGATTTTAGCGATTTTGATTCATATAACCGCCTTATCAATGTGAATATTTTGGTAGTTGTTTTATTAAAAATGGACTAATGGAACAAAAGTTATTCGCTGTTAAAGATTTTTGAAATTTTTAATAGTAAATTTCAAAAATCCGCAGATATGATTTATTTTTTTGTAAAATAAAATTTTTTGCCTATAAAATTGTGCGATTTGATTGGTTGAAGCAGAGGTCGACATGTCGCGTGTACGACAAATTTATTTTCCCTTGCTAAAAACTAAATTATAACATCTAGCATCAGATAAATAAATATAGAGCAAATTTTTTAAAACTGTAAATAATAAAATTTGCACAAATTTGTGATCCTGCTGATGGCTATTACAGTCAAAATCATAAGTATCCCACCCCCTCTAACTTTTTAAATTTAAAAGATACAGCTTTGAAACTTTCAAGTAAATAGTACTCTATAAATATAGATCAGTGAATTTTTTTTATAATTTTTTAATTACTACAACAAAAGTTAGATGTGAGCCAACTTTTTGATTAAATTTTTTTTAAAAAAATAAAAAAAACAATTGAAATTAATAAAAAATTAATAAAATATTAGGATTAAATTCAAAAATTTCAAAAACTTAGTATGTTAAAATTCAAGTATTTTTATAGTAGCGACAAAAAATTTGAGTCAATTTGATGAGATAGTTGTTGAGAAATTAATTTTTTAATTTCGAATTTAAGTATTAAAAGGTATCATAGAAAAAAAAGTTGCGCGACTAGGTTTTTATTAATTTTAATATAAAAAATAAATTATTTTCTATATTAAAATTAATAAAAACCTAGTCGTGCAACTTTTTTTTCTATGATACCTTTTAATACTTAAATTCGAAATTAAAAAATTAATTTCTCAACAACTATCTCATCAAATTGACTCAAATTTTTTGTCGCTACTATAAAAATACTTGAATTTTAACATACTAAGTTTTTGAAATTTTTGAATTTAATCCTAATTTTTTATTAATTTTTTATTAATTTCAATTGTTTTTTTTTATTTTTTTAAAAAAAAAATCAATCAAAAGTTGGCTCACATCTAACTTTTGTTGTAGTAATTAAAAAATTATAAAAAAAATTCACTGATCTATATTTATAGAGTACTATTTACTGTGAAAGTTTCAAAGCTGTATCTTTTAAATTTAAAAAGTTAGAGGGGGTGGGATACTTATGATTTTGACTGTAAAGACTTTTGTTAATTTTTTGCACAGATCTTTAAAATTCAATATTGGAAAGTTTTTTTAGTACAGCTCTGTACAAATTTTTAAAAAAAACAATTACTAAAAATTAATGCGCAGATTGTAAGGAGAGCACCATTTATTATCTAATTTTTTGCTATTAAAAAACTACCCCTCTTCCTCACCTGATCATCAAATACTGCAATTTAATTGGCTAAAATTATTAAAATTTTTAAAAATTTTAAAACTTTAACATTAAATAACTTTTGATTTTGGATGAGTTTACTACCAAAATGTTTGTCTCAATGAGACGATTCCAATGAGCCTAAAATTATCAAAATCTAATCACAGGATCCCAAGATTGTTATAGATTTGGGGCGCTGACATTTTATTATCTAATATCTATTTACTATAGGGGCTTACCCCTCACCTCCAAGTAAGATCTATAAATAGAATTTTAGTTAATCAAATTTAATTAGCAATTCACATAAGAATAGGACAATTTATAAAATTTTATATAATAAAAATAAGCAAATTTACTATAACATTTCAAATGTTGGAATCCAGTTTGCCTACAATATAAAGTATTAATAGTTTAAATATAATATAAAATTAAATTATATAGGCATAAAAATATGGTATTTGTTTTTCTTTTTTTTAAAAGTTCAGTAGAATTTTCTAAAAATAAAAGGTACTTTACTAAGAGCTAAAATTTTGAATTTTAAAAAAACCCGTCTTTTTACTATATAATTTTGGGAAATTGAATTCCATATTATTATTAAAACTATATAAATACTTATCACCAACTTTTGTCCTGTTCTTACGTGAATTGCTAATTAGCTAAAATAAAATTTTTCTTGACCACCTACTCCTAAAATAAATATCAGCGCTCTTGTCTGCTTTAATTATATTATTTTCATATATAGGGGTAAGTTAGTAGAAAAGGGACAAATTTATTAAATAAATTTGACCCTTTTCTACTAACTCACCCCATATATTAAAAATTATTATTAAAAATTTTATAAACTTTAATATTAAATAACTCTTGAACTAGTGATCCTTTTTGGATGATTTAGGACCCAGACATTTCTCATATAGGTCATAACTGATTTGCATAAATTTAGACGTTTTTGCTACCCCTAAAATCAAGTAAATTTGCTAAAAGTTGGATTATTACATATAAATTTTATAGTAATTTGCTAAAAACTTAATTATAATATCTAATATCAGGTAAATAAATATAGAGCAAATTTTTTAAACTATAATAGCTATTAAAACCCTTTTTATTTGAATTTTATGGATCTATAGAATTCAAATAAAAAAATTTTCATCAAATTTGATCAAATGGTTGCAGAGATATCTTTGATCAAAGTTTTAGAAAATTTCAAACCGCATATTACATGACAGATACATTTAAATTTTTTGACAAAACTTTGATCAAGGATATCTTTGCAACCACCTGATCAAATTTGATAAAAATTTTTTTACATATTCTACAGATCTATAAATTTAAATAAAAAAGTTTCATCAAATTTGATCAAGTGGTTACAGAGATATACTTGATCAAAGTTTTGTCAAAAATTTAAACATATCTGTCATGTTATACACGTTTTGAAATTCTCTAAAACTTTGATCAAAGATATCTCTGCAATCACCTGATCAAATTTGATGAAAATTTTTTTATTTGAATTTTATGGATCCATAGAATCAAATAAAAAAATTTTTATCAAATTTGATCAGGTAGTTGCAGAAATATCTTTGATCAAAGTTTTAGAGTATTTCAGGACCCCGGACATCTCTGATATATGTCATATTTTTTTTTTAGCAAATTGATTCAAATTTGATTTAAGGTCCAAATTTAAATTTTAGCAAATTCAAGTTAATTTTAAAATGGGTTATAATTGAATATTTTAGCAAATTACTAAGATTTTACACATGTTATATTTTATTTTTAGCAATTTATCCTTTTTTGGGAGAATTATATCGGAAAAATAAAAATATTAAAAACGATAAATAAATAAACAAATAAATAAAGTAAAAAAAGCACGTTATTTTTTTTATTTACTTTGTTAAAAAAAATTTGTACACTACGTGTATTATTTATTTTTTTTTATTTTTATATATTACGCGATTTGATTAGTACCTGTGAAAATAAATAAATAAATAAAGTAAAAAAACGTTTTTTTATTCTTTTTTTATTATTATTATTATTTTACAATGAATAAATAAAGTAAAAAAACACGGTTTTTTTATTCACTTTTTTTATTATTATTATTTTTTTTATTCCAATTTTTTTATTTATTAATTTAAAATTCGAAATAACAATAAAAAAACGGCAGTGAAAATATAAGTAAACTTCCATTTTTTTCACGTACATACTTATTCTTTTTAAAATTTTTTTTTAATATCGTTTTATTTTATTTTTTTTTTATAATTTAACTTTTTTTATTTATTTATTTATATATTTTAATTTATCAGTTTTTTTTATTTTTTTCAATTTTTTTTCAATTTTTTTTTAACGGATTTTTATTATTTTTTTTTATTTTGATTTTTTTATTATTTTTAATTTGTTTTTTCTATTTTTTTATTCTTTCTACTTTTTTTTACTTTTTCATTTTTTTTATTTTTATTAATTTTTTTTTGATTATTTCTTTTTTTTTTTAATATTAATTTTTTTTTCGATTTTTTTATTTTTTTTTACTTTTTTTTACTTTTTTTGTTTTTTTTATTTTAGTTTTTAATTTTATTATTTTTACGGATTTTTTTTATTTTTTTTTATATTTTAATTTTTTTTATTTTTTTTTATTATTAACTTTTTTTTAATTTTTAATTAATTTTTTTCATTTTTATTTTATTTATTTATTATTATTATTATTATTATTTTTTTCATACTGTTTTTTTTTTAAATTATTTTTTATTTAAATTATTATTTATTATTTTTCATACCGTTTTTTTTTTTCTCTTTTTTTTTAATTTTTTTTAAACATGGAGTTTTTTTTTTATTATTTATTTAAATTATTTAATTGAGAAATCATAACTAAAGGGTACAAAATGATCAATATTTATTAATTATAAGTGAAGGGCATTTAATAGTGAAATTTCATAGTACTGTGAATAGTTAAAGATTGTCTTATTTAAAATGTCAAAAAATAAAAAATATACAATAAAACTTGTTAACAAAGGGCAAATAAACTCAAATCTCCACTACGGTCCATATACTCGAGATTGGTGGTTTTCAAATCTAAAAACTGCAAATAATAGTGTTTTAAATCTTCTTTTTCGTCTTTATATGAGCATAATAACTATAATAAATAATCAAGAATTTTTTTATCTATTGTTAATAACCTGTCAAACCTCTTGCAGCTAGGCTTTTTGTGTACTGTGGGAGAAAAATTTAGTGATGTACAAAACACACCTTCAATGGCAATCAACTTATTATATCGGAAATTGTTTGGAAGTCAAACTGAGCATTCGGGTTTGGCAGTACTTGGGTTTTAAAATGAAGAGATTATATTAGAAATACTTGCTAACATTTCAGTTTTTTCATTATTTATAAAATTTGACAAATTTACTATAGTAGTTTCAAAAATTGGTTATTCTTCACGTGAAGATCTTCTATACGCTGGACCTGGTTACACTTCGACACCAAAAATCTGCTAGAATAGAAAATTCTAATAGGATTGGAGTTAAAATTAATAAACAAAACGCATTCTTTTATCATCAAAAATCTGTTAAAACAGATATTACTAGCGAAAGGACTGTAAAATCATTATGGTTAATTTGACTATTTAGAATTTAACTAGCATGAATTTTTTAGGAACATCGAAGAAGCATTTCAATTGTCCAAAGGCTGGGCATCTCCCACAAATGCTAAATTCAGAAAAAAAGGCAGAGAGAAAAGAATCAAACCGAAAGTTGTCAATTTTTTAAAACAATTTTTTTTAAATAAAAACCTAAACCCCAAAGATAAAATAACAGCCAAGGAGATGCAAGAGGAACTGTTGAAGTTCATGAATTCTAGAGAAATCGAAAAGGACCATGTGTCCAAAGTAACCATATAACAATATATAATAATTGATATAATTTATATTCTTTAATATAATAAAAAACTGAAACAAGACCTTATTTTTTAAAAAAAAAAAGATAAAAAAAACAATTTACTATTTCTATTTTTAGAACTAGCATTTATATATGTACTAACTAATTTGAGTAATATATATATATATAAAGTAAAATAATAAAAAAAAATATATTAAAAAATATATATAAAAAAAATATATA
>QKWP01000893.1:0-16695 GCA_003550325.1 Gigaspora rosea | reverse complement strand
ACGGAACCCAAGACCCTGCTGACTGGCTGAAGGAATTTCGTAGAGCCCCTACTGCTAACCGATAGAGTACTGAACGGAAACTTCAACTTGCTCCTGTGTACCTTAAAGGTATTGCTCTGGACTGGTATACCGCTTTAAACCCAGTACCTAATGCTTTTAATGATGACATAACCAGGACCAAAGTTTCCAGCATCTTTTTAAGGCACGTTTCTATACTACTAAGCAAAAGGCCCTTTGGCAGAAACAACTTTTCGAGATTAAGCAAGGACCCACAGAGACTGTGGATGGATATGTCAACCGATTACAAAAGAAAGTGGATCCAACCAGTGTTTTTCCAGCTGACTTTGTTAAACAACTTTTTATTCAAGGCTTACGTCCTGAGTATGCAGTTAATATTCAAGCTGCTATACCTAATACCTTGGCCAATGCTATTGAAGTAGCCCTCCGCTAGAAAACTGGAAAACTAATGACTACCCCTACTACCAATACCGACCAAGCTATTCAACAACTTACGGACCAAATTGCTAAGCTTAGTATCAATTTAGCCCAAACACAGACCATACCTACCTCTTCTGTTAATTATGTTGACAACCGTGCTCAAACCCCTCGAATGAAGGAGCCTCCTATCTGTTATTATTGTGGACGCACTGGACATTTTATTCGTGATTGTAACAGTAGAAAACAGGACCAATGACAAGGATCCAATTCTCGTCGTAATAATAATAACAATAACCGGAACAGAAATAACAACCAAAATAGGGACCGAAATGGTCGCTCTTCTGACTGATATTCCAATAACAGGGACCGTTCTCGCAGTCATAATAACTCTCGACCTAGGAGCCAATCTAGGGATAATAATTATAGAAGCTGGAGTGATAATAACTATCGTCCTTACCAAAACTCCTCTAATCGGTCTCCTTCTCCCTATCATTGAAGTGTTAATTATCTTATACAAAATCAGACCCAGACAACCTCTCTTACTCCTAACAAGTGGGAATTGTTACTTAATAACCCATCTATTCGAGGTGCTTTAGCTACTCATCTTTATAAGGAAGCCAAAAATGCCAATCTGGTTCAAACTCCTGCATATACTATACCTGTCAAATGTAATATCTCTCTTCAAGGCAAACCCTATAAAGCTATTATTGACAGCGGTGCTTCAATCAGCATGATTGCTCACAAGGCAGTCAAGGAACTTGGATTGACTATTGAAAAGGCCTCTAACAGTCTTATTGTTCCTGCAGTTAGAACAACCACCTGATCTTTAGGAATTATAAAAGACCTGCCAATTAAAATTGATCATATTACTATCCCTCTTACTGTGGAAGTAGTAGACACTACTTTTTACTCCCTTCTCTTAGACAATGATTGGAATCAAAAATTTGAAGCAAACTATAACTGGAAAAATGGCTGCTATACTTTCAAATGGGAAAACAAGAAACACACTATCCCTACTACTTATGAAAGTAACCAACCTCTACTCAGTCAACCCACTGTGATTGCACCAGATGAATTAGACCTTTATGAACCAGAATACTTGTACCTTAAAGAAGCTTATGCTTTCGATCGAGAAGACTCAGACCAATCTCTCTTACCAGAAGAAAATGAATGGACCACTTATCATTCTCGCCTTAAAAAGCAGAAAAGCTCCTAAACAGCGTGTTTGTGAAAATTGTGGTTCTCCTGACCACCTCTTTGCAAATTGCCCTACCAACCAATGTAATCGATGCCAGGAATTTGGCCATATCGCTGCTAAATGCCCTAAACAAGCACCAAGACGTACTACCTGTCCCACTTGCCATGACTCTAACCATCTATACAGGGACTGCCCTAATAATGTCTGCAGAGGATGCAGTACATTAGGCTATATTGAAGCTTACTGTTCTCTTGCCACTTGGAAAATACAAAACTTGGTTTATCAGTGTGGATGCACTCTTGATCAAGTTGATAGTAATCGTCTACCTACCCATAGCCCTCACCGTACCCATCATTGTTGCCAATGTAAAGTTCCTAATAGACCTGAAGTCCTTAAACTTCTTGAAGAGAAACTTGTATGCCCTGGATGCTATTCTGACTTTCACTGTGCTCTTGACCAAGAAGACCCTAGAAGTATCCATTTCTTCACCCAAGGTGAAGGACATGGAATGCTTGTTAATTGTAAAGTATGTAATAAAGCAGATACAAGACCTAGAATGTGTCAATTAGACAGTCTCCGAGAAGAATTATGGTTTTGTGAATTAGAACACCTCTATGCATACAAGGCTAGCCAGGATATCCAGTATAATCCTAACTATAATCTCTGGACCCGAATTAAACGTTATACTGAATCAACAAAAAATGCTAGACACCAATATGAAATGAACCAGACCAGAATTTACCGACTTGCAAAGATCCTTCTGAATGAAAATGACCAAACCATCGCCCAGGCCTTAGAACCTCTAACTTCTGACCGTATAACTTAACCTTGGAGCTATGAGGAAATGCAACTTATATTGCAAGCTGAATCAGACCTATTATCAGAAAATGATATTGACCCTCTACAAGAATTTTAGATGAATCCTTTGATACTAGTCACCCAGACTATGACCAGAAGTATGCCCTCGCTGTACTTAGAAGAAACTTTACAGTTCCTGTTGACCTTTGCCAGGAATGTTTACATGTCAAACACCAAGAGGAATTGAATATAAATCAAGGATACTGTAATGATTGCAAACTCCCAGACCCAGAAATTTACTCTCCACCTATTGAAGAAACTACCAAGGAATTAGGTGATGACTCCAAGTTTTATCAGCTTCAACAACAAGTACAACAACAAGACCAATTGATAAAACAATTACAAGCCAGAATTGAAACCTTGGAAACTACCAATACCGCTTTACTACGCTTTTTCCAAGAAGAAGCCCAAAATACTCACCAATGGGCTAATGCCTTGAATACGCTCTGTCAAAATTTTTAGAGAATCCTAGGCAGGATCATAAACTACCTGTCAACCCAGACCAGACCCTTATACCTAGACCTGTAAATATTATTACTCTTGAACATGAAGAATATACCTTATCGACCCAGACTTCTTTAAATATTGGACCACTTAATAAAGAACAAGGCCTAGCTTTTCTTAATTTATTAGAAGAATTTGCAGACCTCTTTGCAAATGATATAACTTATCTAGGACGAACCAATTTGGTTACTCATCGAATCTATACTGAGGATGTACACCCTATTCGTTCTCGCCCTTATTCTTTACCTCCAAATTAGCAAGAATTTATACAAGAAGAAATCCAAAGAATGTTAGAACATAAACTTATTCAACCTTCTGATAGCCCATGGACCTCACCTGTTGTTCTAGTACGAAAGAAAAATGGCAAATTACGATTCTGTGTAGACTACAAAAAAGTAAATGCTGTCACTAAAAAGGATGCTTACCCTCTACTTCACATTGATGAAATGCTTAATGCCCTCACAGGATGCTCTTGGTTCTCTACTCTCGATCTTGTGAGTGGATATTGGCAAGTTGCCATGGACCCCATGACAAAAAGAAAACTACCTTTACTACACGATACGGAATTTATGAATTTAATGTAATGCCTTTTGGTCTTTGCAATGCTCCTGCAACTTTTCAAAGGCTGATGGATCGTGTATATAAAGGAATTGCATGGAAATTTGTAGTTGTTTACTTAGATGATACAATTGTCTACTCTAGAGCATTTAATAAACACTTAGACCATTTAAAAAGAGTATTTAATAGAATTAAACAAGCAGGACTTAGACTTAATATAGAAAAATGTACCTTTTGGATGCACCAACTACCTTTTCTTGGACACCTAATCTCTGCTAAAGGAATTGCCCCTGACCCTCAAAAAGTAGAAGCTGTCCAACAGATTCAACCTCCTAAAAACCTTACAGCCCTTCGATCTTTCCTCGGACTTGCAGGATACTATCGCCAATTTATCCAAAACTTTTCATCAATTGCTTGCCCTTTGAATTCCCTCCTACAAAAAGATGAACCCTATCACTGGCAGGATTAACAACAAAAAGCTTTTGAAGAATTAAAATCTAGACTCATTACTGCCCCTATATTAGCCTACTCCAACTTTAAAGAAACATTTATACTTGCTACTGATGCTTCTTACAATGGCTTTGGTGCCACCTTGAGTCAACTGGATAGGAATGGAAAAGAACACCCAATTGCCTATGCTAGTAAAAGTCTACGAAAAGAAGAGATGAATTATGCAGCAACTGAACTTGAATGTGCTGCAGTTGTATGGGCCATAGAACATTTTCATAAATATTTAGGCGCTACAAAATTTATTTTAGTTATAGATCACTCAGCATTGAAATGGTTACGTACTACTGAACCCAAAGGAAGAATTGGAAGATGGATCTTGAAGCTCCAACCATACAATTTTGGAATTATTCATAAACCAGACCGAATCTATTCAAATGTTGATGCCCTCTCACGGTTACCGACTCAGACCATTATACCTGCTAAATCTTATGAATCTTGACCAATACTATAACCTTTACCACTATTTGGACACAGACCAAATGCCCGATGGACTTACAGACCAAGAACAGAAACGACTTATGACCCAGGCTAAATATTTTGAAGTTAGACATCACCTTCTCTATAAGAAGAATAAAAGAAACCCAGACAGACCTCTTAGAGTTATAAAATGGACAGAAATTGAACCAGTATTATATATGATGCACAAGCACCCCACTGCTGGACATTTGGGAACAGATGCTATGTATTATAAAATATCCGAATGTTATTATTGAGATCAAATGTATCGAGATATACAAGAATATGTGAAGACTTGTAAGGAATGCCAAAGAAGACAAAAAGGTCATAGAAAAGAACCTTTACACCCTATACAAATAAGAAGAGCTTTCGAACGTGTTGGAATTGACCTTGTAGGCCCTTTGCCTATAACTTAACAAAACAATCGATATATTATTGTTGCTACCGAATACCTGACACAATGGCCAGAAGCTCATGCTATTCCAGATGCTAGTGCTAGTACACTTGCTCAGTTTATCTTTGAGGAGATAATCTGTAGACATGGAACTCCAAAAATTATTTTATCAGACCAAGGTCGCAATTTTATTAGTGAAACAATTAGAATTCTCTGTGAGAAATTTCTTATTAAGCATAAATTTTCTTCTCCTTACCACCCTCAGACAAATGGTATGAAGAAAGATTTAATAGAACACTATGTGAATCACTTGCAAAAGTGAAAGGAGATGACGATTGGAATTTGTATATACCGGCTGTTCTCTTAGCATATAGAACAAAAAGACATGCTATCACAGGATATACCCCCTTTCAACTTATATATAAGAGATATACTACCTTACCAATCGAAGCACTTTTCCCAGTAGAACCTATAGAAATTGATGATGAAATAGATTTACAAGGAAGTATCCTCCAACGTGCTTATGACTTAATAAAGAAATTACCAAATTACCAGAATCAGGCCAGGCAAAATACTGAACGATCACAAACAAAAAGTCCGTTTTGATTCCAATATTCGAACAGAGACATTTGAAATTGGTGATAAAGTATGGATACAAAGAAAAGAACTAGAAGCCTCTCGCTCAGCTAAATTTGAAGACAAAAGATTTGGACCTTTCCTTATCCATGAGAAATTAGACAATGGTGCTTATAAATTACGGACGATAGAAGGAAAAATTTTACAAAAATACTATAATAGTGATCGTCTTGCCAAATATCATGAGCCACAAACATGAGAACCAGTAGTTGTTATTGATTCTCCTGGAAATTTCTAGAAGAAATTTGATCTACAAGGGGATGAAACACACAATTTAATTCGTAAAACCTCAAAATGTATTTATACAACTACCCCTTTTGGAATTTTCACAAAAATGACCACCCCTACATTACAACCTCAAATCTTGTTAGCTCTCCAATACCTTTTTCAGACATGGAAACAAGATAATGTCGCCCAAAATTATGCATTGTGGATTACATCACAATGTGTATAGTTATATGATAATAATGATACCACACAGACTATTGACCTTACTAATGTAATTACTTCTTTTCTTGAGCCGGACTCAAATAATTTTCTGAACACTCTAGAAGACACAGAACAATTAGAAATTAACATACCAGAAGTAAATGACACAGAAGAAATGAACCAAAACTTAGAATTAGAAGACATACAAGAAGTAACATTAACAGTTTCAACTACTAATCAAAAAGAAGTTACTCCTGCTCCATTACCTGTAAAGTTAACCAAGATTATACAAGATATTATCCAACCTTGTGGACCTTTAACCCAGACTTCTATTCCTCCATATACTGGAATAACGTATTAAGAGAAATTGCAGAAAATTCTCAAATGAATTAAAACTCAAACTAGAAACAGACAAGACCAAACCAAGCTGCTCGAAGCTTATTATTATCTTGGCAACCTTATAGACAAGTACCCTGATGCTCATGAAGATATTCAATCCATAATTGAGAAGACTCAAGGAGAAAGAAGAGCCCGAGACACATGGAAGTGTGCCAAGTGGATGAAATTGCTTTTCTCCAACCGACCTATAGAAAACATCTCTCGAACAACCTATATTACTTATACAATGATTACGAGGTTAACCGATACCGAACTTTCTCAAGTCCTTTCCCAAATTAGAACTCACAGAGTCCGTTCTTAAAGGGGAGAGGAATGTTATAGAATAGGTTTTAATTTTGGTAGAAATTAGTTAAGAAATTAGAACTAAATAAGGAAATTTTGTAATAACTGTATTTAGTAATAGTGATAAGCGAAATTGATGTGCAATGACACTCAATAACGCTTAGCGACGCTTAATGACGCTTAGCGACGCTTAACGACGCTTAGTGACGCTTAATGATGCTTAGTGACACTTAATAACGCTTAGCGACGCTTAGCTCAATAGATATATAAACCCACCTTATTTCCCTTAGTTTTAGATAGATCCAGATATTGTATTTTATCTTTACCTTTATATTTATTATCCTTCTCTCTTATTATTAATAAACTTTTGGGATTTCTAAGGAACAGACACCTTGGAATAGCCCTCTTGTTAAATTAATAAACTGTCTATTATCTTTTGTTGTTTTATACCGAACTGCCTCAGAGAAGTATATAGTTTCTTACAGACATAAAAGAAACTATACTTCCCTCTTGTATACCGCTTCACGCCCAAAGTAAGGGATCTCAGGAGCCGTGTGATTGTTACTCTATCGGAATTAAAGAAGGCTTCCGATACTGTAACACTATTAAATTATATATAAAAGTAATAAATAATTCTAGTCACTATCAATTACACTACATATAGTTTTGATTTACATAGTTGACTGTACACATTATTACAGTATTAGTTGCTTACCCACAAACAATTTTCTGGATTATATGACTTTTTGTGGCACAAACAAAACATGTTTTGATATCAGGTATAATGTGAAAATCAAAACAATCAAACCATTCGAATAAAGCGAAGAAATTAAAGTAATAAATCAAATAGTTAGAGTTTTGGTTAGTCACTTGGTTAGAGCATTATTAATAACAAAATTTTGCAAGAAATTTTTTTGTTAATGCATAGTAGACGATTTCATAGACAGGCTTCAGAGTTATTAGTGATTTTAGATGAAAAATAATAAAAAAATGTATTATACTGGATCCTGAAATTCAATTGGTTTGCACCACAAAAAAGTCATGTAACCAGAAAATTTTTGTGGGATAACTACGTAGTAGAGTGTGAAAGCATAAAATACGCATAATTTACCAAATTTTCGCATTTGGATGCTTCGAATAATCAAGCAAAAAAGGCATCCTAGTCACTTGCATAGATTGTGATTGGTAGATGAGGGATTTGACGAAGATAATTCCGAAAGCTCAATCATATGAATTACTGAAATCGCATAATCGAGAAAATTTATATATAAAATTGCATAATTTATATCTATCGCATATTGATCCCATCGCATCACGTAAGGCTATTTGAAGTTAATTTTTCGGTTAACATCCCCCAGCTGAAGTCTCCCCCACCTCTCCTGAAAACGGTCACCTGATTTATATCAACCAATGAAATTGGCCCATCTTTTTTCATTTTTATATGTCATATGCTGGAAAAGTAATGTTAACCAAAGAATCAACTTCAAATGGCCTTATATAATAAAAGATATATCATATAAAGGCGCTTTGCTCTTGGAAAAAATGGTCCTTGGCGAATCGGTGGTTCATAATTCAACATATATTATGAGCATGGTTGAGTAAATTTCCTGAGAAATATCGAAATAATGTCCACGGTAAACATATCCAAATTACAGTTTAAAATTTTATACATTATCTGTTATACAACAAAGTCAACTAACTATAAAATTAGTTGACTGATTAGTTAAAAATTTTAGTCAATTATCACATACAATATGCAATGTGCATGTTGTTATATTGTCTCGTAAAACGCGTCTGTACATGCCACATGGTCCGTGACATCTCGTGCATTCCCGATTAAACCTACTTTCATACTCGTTTTTCATTATGGTTTTCAACTTTATTACAAAACTTGTATTAATCAGGTTAGTTGTGTGAAATTCTACGTTTATGTAATATGTAGCACTACCTTTTTGGGAAAATCAGAATCTGTGTTGGGTAACGAGAAAATAGGCGTGAAACAGATGCATTAGTACAAATAATAGTTGATTTTGAAATTAACATTAAACTACATTTATCATTAACAATTGCAATAGATGATATCTCTTCTCTGTCTACTAGCTGTGTTATCAAATCCAAAGTAACTTGGCGCCCGTTACTTCCAAATATACAATGCATGCAAGTGCCACTTACCAATGTACCTTCAGTATTAGACTTATACGCATTTGATGTGGTATCGTCTGGAGGTAGTACTTTTAGTGAAGGTTATGAAATTTTGCCTCAGGACCGTACAAATAAGGGTCGGGTAAGATAATATTTTTTATTCATATTTGTGAGTATAAATTATATGTAAGTAAGCTCATTATTTTCAAAATTTTAAGTTACATGAAGGAGATGTAAAAACTATTACACTCATAGATAAATATGCAAAACAATTATCTAATTCAACAGTTGCATATACAGAATATCTCGGATGTTCTATACGGGTATATAAAATAAAAAAAAATCAATGTATTTAGTTTCACAGAAGTTTGTGAAGTATTAATTTGTTTCTTGAAAAAATGAATACCGCAAAGGCAAATGCACCTGGAAAGGTCATATTGTAGTACCTCAAGACAAACCTCTTAATCTATGTAATATCTAATACCATGGAAGTCATGATCCAGAACATATTCGAAAGAAACCACTTCGATGGCAAATTCAATCAGAAAAACAATAACAAACAGAGCTACAAATGTAACTTCTTCCATATTAGCAACAGGTTATAGAGCGAAATTTTTATTTAAATAAAATAAATAAATAAATAAAGAAAAAGAAAAAAAAAAAGAATCAAATTTGCTAATTAGCTTCTTTTTTTTTTTCTTTTTAGAATTAATGAATTGTGCAAGGAATTTAAGTACAACTGTTTCTACACCAAAAAACCAAACACAACCAATATCTACTCAGTTTGATCCTAATCTTGAGACAATTCAGAATGCCCTTAAATATGATAAAAAACTGCATTATCCGAGTGTATTAGAATATGTAAAAGTAAGTAACTGCTTTTGTAAAGAGGTAGTTTTTTCTTTATTTAATTTTTTACTTACCAACAGGTTTGTACTATAATGGATGCCCATGAGTCCGAAAACACTGTTATATCAAAGCAGTATGGTGTTAAGGATGCTCAAAACGCCAAAGAACAAGCTGTGCTTCTTGGCATTGCATCTACAATTATGCCAGCATTATTAACAAAGTATCCAGATTTTTTAGGTATAGACTCTACTGGTTGTCATAACAGCTTGAATTTTCCAAACACAGCCTTTATGGTTAGATCCAATGAACCTCGTGGTCGAATTGTGGCAACATTTGTAAGCGATAAGGAAACAACACCAGTTGTTGATCTGATGTTCGAATCGGTGGGTTTTAGTTGTTTTATGCTAGGTTTTGCTAAATTTGGCTTGATAATTCTAACATCAACTGGTTAAAGCTAATTCAGTATAGTATTAAAAATGATGTTCAACTAAACTTTAAATGGTTAGCAATGGATAAATGGGACCCTTGTCTAACAGTAGCCAGAAAACATTTTTCCAATATGCAGATAGTTTTGTGTGACTGGCATGAGGGTAAGTTTTCTTAAATTATTCTCATTACCGTAGCACTACCTGCATAATATACTATAGATCAATTTTAAAATACTATTTATTCTATATATTATGTAAATATCAAATATTTAATTTTTATAAAAAATCGTGTTATGCTGGGTACCGTATAGCGCGCTGCCTATAAGACCCCAGTCTTATTCAAAAAACCCCTCAGCTGACTTGAATAATACCCGGGTACTGTATAAGGTATAATAATAAGGCCTCTGGGGGTACTATTCAAAATATATTGGCATTTATAGTTGAATACTGTAGTACCCTGGTACTATACGAGGGGGTACTTTATCAGGGGTACTATAGGCCGCACTATACGGTATTATAGATAGTGCTATAGTATTTGTATTTTAGTTTTCTCATTTTTAGAATATTGCTACTTTTCTAGCCGATGCACTTAAGGAATGGTTTACAAAAAATCTAAATGACCAATGGATTAGAGATCGAACATTCTATCAATTTCGGTTTGTTAAGAGATCTAGAGACCAAGAAGAATTTGACCAACGGAAGATTACTATCTTGAATACTAAAGAGTTTCAGTCTACCATTGGAATTACCAATTTAGCTATTGCTGAAACTATCACATCTTATTTTCGAACACATTGGTTTGGCGATTGGGTCGGCAAGTAAAAAAAAAATTAATAAAAAAAATAAAAAATAAATAAATAAAAAATTAAGATTTATATACTGTATATTAATATCATCACAGATACTTGGCCAGATTATAAGCATATTGGCTGTCCTATGAAAACAAATATGTTACTAGAAAGCTACTTTAAAAAAGATATAATATTGCATTACCCGGGGAAGATATACGAAGTCTTTACACTCTAATCTCAAGAAAATAGGTACATTAATGCGCGTAGATACAGGAAAAGTTGAAAGGTAAATACATGCTGATTTATTTGTTTGTTTTTTATATTTTTAAAATTAAACTTTTTTTTAAAGTTTTGGAATGGAGAAGGCAAGCAACCTACGAAATCAAAGCTACAATGAGAAAAAAATAAAATATATATAAAGGGGGAGCTATTATATAAAAAAAATCTTGTTCAAGGTAAATATGGACGGGTCTTATGTAACAACCTGTGCTTTTTTATTTGGTTATTGCACACAGACATCGTGCAATAATATAGTTATTGCATGGTTATGTGAATAACCCATGGCCGAAGGCCCTATATACCCATACAATAACAATAATATATTTTATTCAAACCTTTACCTATTAAACCCATGCCAAATTTTGTTTATTATACTATAGGTTAAATCTATTAAATGTCTTATATTTAAATTTTTGCTATGATATCGTATTATATCATTCGATTATTTAAAAAAGTTTATCTCGTGTATATTTACAGCTATTAACCCTTTAAATTTTAGAGATTGACCAGGATACTTGGATTGTTTCCCGTTTTAGTACAGATATTCAACATATTGTCGCTGAATCGGATGACAGTGATTCTGATAAAGAAAACACTGAATATAAGACATCTAATTTATTTGATCAAGAGAAAACGTTGTATATTACACGTAAAAGTGAAAAATTTGCTTGCCCATGTGGTTTCAATGTGATCCGTGGACATGATTGCCAGGATATTATAGCTGTTCGTTTCTTTATTGGCGAATTGAAACTACAAAAGTATGTTTTATTTTTTATTTATTTATTTCTTTTCTTATATTAATATTGCTAACGTTTCTTTTTATAGTACTTCATTTTCTAATAGTAGTAAATCAAAGCTAGAAAGGTAAAAAATAACAACTCAGTTGAAGTCTAGTATTTTCTGTTAAATTTTACCAAAGAATAAGAAATTTAAATTAGTAAATCGATGATGTTATTAATTTATTTTTATTTTATTCTTTTTTTTCTACATAGACCTGTTGCAAGCAGTTCTCTTGAGTCTTACCTTCATCAGAAGGATGATAATGGTCGTAACAAAAATGAGCTTAATTCACCTAAAAAAAGAGGTCCCAAAAATAAGAAAAAACACAAACTGGTACTGGGAGAGCAAGTTCATCTTCAAAATACAATTTTGGATGAGCCTTACCATAAGGTGCAGATTGTTGAAGTTATTGGTGAAGGCAAGGTTATTGTGGACATTACTTTTGAAAACGGTAATACGAGACAATATATAGTTCAACTAGCTGATATAATTGGGTATGCCGATGAACAAGTAAAAAAAAAAAAAAAGATAATATTACTATATGGAATATTTGCTAGAAAAATAACCTCCCGGACTATATAGATATTAGAAATAAAAAATTCCCAGAGGATTACCGTAAAGTGCCACATACAAGACCTGGTCTGTTACATCCACCAATTTAACATGTGCTGTGAGGTTTTTTTATCGTGAAATGAAAAATTTTTAAAGTGTATACACACTTTGTATTTACAATAGATATTAAAAAACCTGTATTTGATTAATATAGACTCTGTGGTTTGCGCCCGGGTCTAATTCTATAGTGGATCTACTTGCACTTTACGGTATTTTTCTAGTGAAGATCCCATACTGTATAAATTTATTTTATTTTATTTTTTTTTTTAGAGTTAATAAATTTGTAACTGCGGTTACTGTAACCGAATCCCAATCAACCAATCGAATTCTAAGATCAGGTGTAATGTTACACATTTGGAAAGAGTCAAAACAAACGTTCGTTTTGCCAAAAATTGTTTCTAACTTAAAATTTCACATAGGAAACTACCTATTGGGTTCTAACAAAAAAAATTCCTTGCTAAATTTTGAAATACTATAGCCTTCTCTAACCCCTAGCTTCACGCTAACCCTAACCTTAATTGCACAGGTTTATTCTTATAGAAAAATTGTTTTGATAGTCACATTACACCTGATCTTAGTTACGGGTTACAGTAACCTATGGTTACAAAATGATTAATCCTTTTTTTTATTATATATATTTTTTTAAATAATTTTTTATAGCCCAATTCATTATCTAAGGATTCTTATTGAAACATTGTTGTTTATACAATGCCATATGGAGGAAAGAAAGGCGATCTACATTTAGCTTCTACATGTCCAGTGGATACGAGCCTAACACTTATCCAAAGTGTTTTTACTCAGCCAAATATTTATAGTCAAGCTGCAGTTTTTGCTATAGCTGACCCCATTTTACATACACATCTTCTTATTAAAGTTTTTGACCGAATAAAGCAGAAGCAATGGGTAGAGGCCAAGTTTCTTTGGGTTGAAAATTTACTCTTATATAACAAGTTAAAAACGGGATATATAAACTTGTTTGGAAGTCTTTCAGAGCTATTTTTCGAACAATTCTTTCAAGATTCCTTGGATTGGAATTTTTTATTATTAAAAGCACAGTAACAACTGTGTGTGATTCAGATTACTGCTCTAAAAAAATTCTGCCGCTAACACAATCTTATGATATAATCCTTACGTAAGTAATGAGTTTTTCATTTTCATACATATATATATATATATATTTTTTTTTTTTTTAGAAAGCCGCAATCACAAGTGTTACCAGGAGGAGGTAACTACTTTGAAACTTGTCTAAAATATTGGCAAGAGCTTTTTATTGTCTCCTGTGGATCAGAGTTAGTAACTATAAATGGAAAAAAACCAAAAGATGTTCCTGCGAATGCCTATAAGGTCGATAAATATGCATCATTAGAAAGCAGAAAAATCAAGTGGGTGATTGATTTACTCCATTTATTTTTAATATATTATATATATGTATATTTTTTTTTCTTTTTTTTTTAAGGCATTTGTATCTGTGTGCTGGTAAAGCTACTTCAACAAGACAAATCGACTGACGGTTACCCTAATTCTTGTAGTAAATGTCGCAGGAATTAATATTACCGATGAAGAATTTTATCTTGAAAGTAAAGACCTTCCAGAAGAAATTAGTTTTCCTGAAGATGTACATATAAAACAAAGGTAATCTTAAAATCTTAATTCTGATTCTGCTTACTATGTGCATTATACAGTATACATATATATGTATTCTTTTTTTTTTAGATACCGTTTTATAGGAGCTTCCTTTTGTGACAGTAATCATCATATTGCCGATGTTCGTTTTGAAAATGTCAAAAATGCGGGCTGGTATCAATATGATAGTTTGGGAAAAACCTATCGCGCAAGAGCAATGTTTATAGGAAATTCACGCCCACCTTGCAAAAATGGCTACGCTATGGATTTCGCAATTTATGTAAAGATTTGAAAGTTTTATTAGTCTAAAGAAAATCTTTACAAGACTAATTGTTTTATAAAGTAAATAATTTGCTTTTAATAAAAATTTCTAGTCTTAATAAAATGAACAAAGATTAATTTCTTTAAATTCATGCTAATTTTTAACATTACTTTATACAGACACGCTCTATAATTGTACTCTATGCCTTAGTCCCAACTAATAATGACACTAATAAAACTATATAAATGCACATCTACAAATATACGTAGAGGTTTGACTGTAACTGGTTACTGGTAAAAATACAGTAAAACATCGCTAATAATCATCCCGGCTATAAGCACAATTATTAGTTCACTAGTAATTCACTTTAAAATTACAGTTGAGATATATTAGATGCGTCAGGTTTATATTAGGTTTAACATGCTAAATTAAAAAATATTATACTTATAACTGTATATATAATATCTAAAAAGTATATAACAAAAAATACTGATAAATCATATACTACTGGAGTAAACACGTAATAAAAAGAAAAAAATTCTTGTTATAGTATTGCTTACTAATCCTATTATTAATCCAACCAATTTTAAAAGATGCAAATTAGCACAAATAATTTCATTTAACACTCGATGGCCCCAGAAAATTTTTAAACAAAAAATTCAAATGAATGTATCCGTTTGTTATTAAAGTCAAAAAGAATGAATAATATTCATTCATTATTAAAAATGGACGATACTAATTAAACAAACACTCCTGGAGGTCATAATTTTTACCAATATTTCGACATTATTTAGAATTTCAGCATGCCTAAATATTAAATGTCGAAATATTTTGACAAGTATAAACCAATTTCAGCTAACATTAAAAAAGAATCCATTAAAAGATTCGACAAACTTATTTAATTCCTTTAAAAATTTTTCATTCATTTAAGTAAGTCCGATTATCGGTATAGCCCTTTTATCTGAAGTTGTTAATTGGTAATCCTCGGAAGATTTCAAAAGATACAGTAGTCTGCAGGAATCTTTGACATTTGTCAATTGTGGCTACCAAAAGTTTGAAAAGGAACGTCTCTTAACTAGTGAAAAAATAGACAAATATTAGAATAAAGGATTTACCAAAGAAACAGTTATTAATAGAGAATATTACAGATCAAGATATTCTTTAGCGAGTTGTTGCGAAGGTTCTTTCAGTGAAATCAATAATATTATGCAATCAGTTATCTCTGAGCCAGTTGCCTAAAATTAAACCCCAAGTTCAATATAGCTTATTAGAATGCGAAGTAATATGACAACTGAGGCACTAACATACGTTTTCACTTGTCATATTTTCTCTAATTTTCTTGGAAGCTTTGTCAATAATTTCTTTGCACTTACTTTCAATTGCTAAATAAATACCTACAAACTTCTATAATGTTCTAAAAGACGTGGTTTTCGCATAATATCTTATAGCCTGCGCATAGGAAATAAATGTTATGCCCTTACCAAATGAAGTATGTAATATTTGCTAAAATGGACAGACAATGTGTGATCAGAATTTTGGCCTCTAGTATGTAATAAACATTGGCGCCCTTATCAATTCTAATGAAACAACACTCTTGGAAGTCACGAACAGAATTTGCCTCTATAATAAACGATATACTGGTAGATAATAAATGTTAGCGCCCTTACCAAAACAAAGGATAATGTGTGATTAGAATTCTGGCCTCTATTGTAAATGAAATAATACTGGCAGGTAATAAAAGCGTCCTTCCAATTCTAATGAAGCAACGCTCTTGGAAATCATGATCAAAATTTTGGCCTCTATAGTAAAATTAAATAATACTGCAGACAATGAAATGTTAACACTCTTACCAATTCTAATGAAATAATACTTTTTGGAAATCGTGACCAGAATTTTGACTTCTATTGTAAATGAAATATCACTGGGTAGATAATAAATGCTAGCGCCATTACCAAAATAAAGTTGCTAAAATAGACAATGCGTGATCATAAAATATTACTAATAGGTAATAAATCTAACACCCTTACCAATGCTGATAAAACAAATGCTCTTGAAATTCTATATTCGTAACCAAGCAAAATCCTAAGTCTGAATTATTTATATCTGTAGATTTTTAGGAATTAAGTTAATGAATAACGCGAATAGAAAAGATGAGATGATCCGCGAGTTTCATTGACTAAAAGAGAAAAGTTTAAAGCATACTTGCCTATTAAAGTGATCCTCGATATAAAAAACTTACCCAACCTTATTGTTGTCTGTGGGTTGAC